>QRFJ01000468.1:1890070-2097639 GCA_006176705.1 Cocos nucifera | reverse complement strand
CTTTGAGTTTCTTGGTTCCAAACTCTTTAACATAAATTCCTTTCCTTTAATTTAATTTTCTTCTTTCAATCATATTTTTTCATACCAAGCCATCAGATATATGTAAATTTGCTCTTTTAAGTATTTGGCATGGTAATCTGGAGAATTTATTTTGAGATAATTCTTCATTTTGGATACTTGAAAAATCCTACACATATTTTTGAAATACATGATTAGATACATAATATACCAATATTTTGGAATCATCAAAATCAATCTCAGGGTCAACAATCTCTCTCCTTTTTGATGATGACAAATTTTGAGTATATGCATAATAAAAGCAATTAATGTATTTCTATGCATTTTGCTAAAAAGTATCATGAAGTATAGATTAAACACATGAACGAGTACTTCATGAATATTCTCAATTATTCTTTTTGGTTCATTGCACATATTTATAGACTCATAAAAAAAAATTTCAATTCAAATCAAATGAGTATTAAGTCTTCATTTCAAGCATCAATACAATTCATTGAGTTTCTTTAAGCATATACTCAACATTTCTTCTCCCCTTTTTGATGCATAAAAAGCTCATGAGAAAGAAATAGAAATAATCATCAAAATCAATAATATAATTATATCAAAGTAAAATTGCATTAAGTTTAGAAAATTAATTTATATGAGTCATCAAAATCAAACATCACAAAGCATTAAATTGAGAGATGTATTAAATTCATGAAATCAATTTAAATGAATCATCTTCCTTTTTGAAAATTTATCATTTGACTCAAAATAAGTTTTAAAATATTTATTTTTAATTTTAAAAATTAGCTTGAATTTAAATATTATATGCTTTTCCTCTTTTTCAATGAATATTGATCTTATTCAGATTTTCAAATATACACTTTTAAGTTTTAAGAGGAATAGAGCTTTTCAAAATATTTAAATATGAAATCAGCATAATATATACTTAATATTCTAAACTTTTTTTTTTAAGAAATTTTGGTTAATTAAATTTGGAAAAAGTATGTATCGGGAATATATCGAGCAAAGTAAAATAAATTGTATCAAAGCATAAGATAGTCATATTTTCAAATTCATTACTTTGAGTAAAATATTATTTTAAAATAAATAATTCATAAGAATTTCCAATGCACATGAGAAATCTCCAGGATCAAATTTGAATTTTTAAATGAATTTCAAAAATTATTCTTGGAGTAAGAATATATTTTAAATTAGTCAAAAAAAATTTTAAATCAAATCAAGTTTGAAAATATCTTCTCCCCCTATTTTTCATACTTATAGTAAGATTAATTTACTTTTTTCAACTTTTCTTCCCTTCTTTATTTCAAATCAAGCAAATTCAACATGAATTTAACCACTAAATTTAGATTTTTAAAATTTAAAATATATTTTTAATTTTAAAGGCCTTTTTTATTAAATGATTACTTCTTCTTTAATATTTTCTTCCCTTACTTTAATAAATAGAGTCATTTCTTTGAAAGATTTTTTGACACCAATTAAAACTAAGTTTTAGATCAAAAACATGATTTTCTTGGTTCATACCATTTAAAGATTAATTTGCAAATTCAGCTTGATACCAATAATTTTAGTTTTTGAATTAAATCAAGATGAATTGATTCAAATTTAAACAGTTTAAGAATTTAGAATGATAAATTAATTTGAATTAATATCAGCAAATTAGTTAAGGCAAATCATAAAGAAATTTTCAGTCATTCTTCAAAAAGATCATTTCTTTCTTTTCATAAGAAAAATCAAAGTAATTAGGTTCAAAAAAGGCATGTATTTTTGAATTTATTTTAAATGATTATCATATCAAATATAATAGCTGTGTAAATCATATTTGAAATAAAAACATTCTTCTCTTTTTGCCAAAAGATAACTCAATCAGATACATGGCAATATGAAGAGGAAAATCTTAATTTTTTAGATCAGGTTTGTTCAGATTTGATCAGATCAGAGATATATTTCAAAATTTTTTTTCTTTATCTAGATCAGATCTGGGATTGTTTCAGATCTATTTTTTATTATTTTAATAATTAAAATAAAATTAGTAAATTAAATTTAATTTTAATTTACCTTGAAGTGGGTAATCCTATTATCCAATGATGATCCTATGAGCAGCGAAAGGTTCTGGATTTGGCCACGCAAGTGCCTGGCCTCTACCGATATCCACTTGGATTGGATCTAGAGATCCTCTTCTTCTCTATCATATCTCCAAAAATTAGATCTGAATCGGATCTAGAGGATCTTCAAAACTCATTTTGAAGATCAGCAGTTGTCCTTTGCAGCAGCATAGCCTTCTAGCTTTCAGTCGCCTTTTCTCTCATCTGGATTGCACCAACCAAGGTCCAAAACACTTTTAGATGTGGAGAGGAGAGGGAGAAGGTGGGTTTGGCATGGAGGAAGAGGGGAGAGGCAGCCTTGGGACGTGGGATTTCAATTCTCCAATCTTAATTTGAGTTGGGCGTAGGGTCATATTTATAGATTGTCTGTGATCCAACTCTTCTTCCCAACCAATCACAACTCTTTATAAAATCAGATCTAAATCTGATTGGTGAGAATAGAGTCCCCTGGATTCCTTCTTAGAGGGTGACTAAGACCAGTCAAAGTTGATTCTTAGGAGAACTCTAATCGGAATCCAAAAAGAAGATGGAGTCCCTATCCAATAGAGACTCCTGGGCGCCTCCAACTTGGGCAAACGCCAAGGATGGCGTGCGCCCTCCTCCTTGCTAGGTTCTGATAGGGGGACAGGCCCTCACCAGCTCTCCAATAAGTGTGGGACCTCCACTTGGGCACACGCCAAGGCTGGCGTGCGCCCTCCTCCTTGCTAGGTTCTGATAGGGGGACAGGCCCCCACCAGCTCTCCAATAGGTACGTGACACGTGGACAAAAGTCAAAGTATCAATGGTCAACGTTTGACCAGTCAAAGATTAACTTTTGACCAAAGTCAAAGGACAAGAAATGGTAGGTGACCAAAAATGGTAGGTAATGTCTTACAAAATAAGACAACATTTTTTTGACTTGGATAAGCTCCAGTCAGACAAAGTAAAGGCCTCTAAATGAGCACAAACTCCTTTGGCTCAGTCAGGATAACTATTTATGATAGTAAAAGAAGAACGTTAGGTTCAATTGAGTGCTAGCACGATTTTCTTGAACCTAATTGAATCTCATTCAGATCAATTAAGCTGGATTAGTTCAATTGATGATCACCAGATTTAAACCCTTATTTGTGTGATCCAGTTAGGTTCAGTTCTGTATAGTAATGGGATATGTCATGATCTCTATCATCGACATAATTGAAACTCCTTTCGATGGATCAAAACTCTTCTAATTCAAACAGCTAGAATGATCGATCATCTAAATCATTCTAATTGCTTCCAAAATCCACAGTGATACTAGCAGTATATGGGCAACCATCAGAGCTGAATGCGAACCTCTTGGTGCAGCTACCTGTGTGATTAAGTTCTTCTATCCTGAGCCTCGATCAGATTAGGGTTAAGGTGAACTCGTCAAACCCTAGTCTCTGTCATATGATGTAATCATTCGATTCAAGTCCAATGTGAAAAACCTAAATAGAAACTCTTTCTATTATTTCGCTCTGCCATGGCCATGGACTTCTGGACTTGATTCTCATGATCATCATAGGGCTGCTCTCTCTACACCGAGGTAGATAGATTCCATCTTGATGCTATCCAGTTCTATAATGAACATGCTATAGCCAGCATACACCTCAGGGTTCCGAATGGCTAGGAGATCGAGTAATGGTATAGTCAAACTATAACACCCTCAAGGTGAACTACCGATGCATCTCAAGTCAAAGAACCAGACACACTACTGCAGCATCGAGTCAGTCATTGACGAGAAGGTAGACTCCCTAATGACTACTCGCGATGGTCACGCTCAGTGCCCTCTTTCTCTAACGAGTACCTGTACTCTCGCTCCGGTGTCTCCACACCATAGACTCAAGACTCATCTACTAAAGAGAAGAAGATGTCACTCCAACCTTCCGGATCATCACCATCCTCGTGATGATCTATGGTCGGGGAGCATTTTATGAGTTAATAATGATTATCATGTCTTAAATTTTCAACTCTTGAAAATATGAATTATCATTACCATTAACTCAAAGGATGTATCACAGACACTAAAAATACATATGTGATAGAAAATAATCCATTTTATTGATATTACTCAAAATTACAATTTTGACCCTAGAAGTGTATTACAAGTGTCAGCCAATTCTAGCTTCTAGGGCGCATATATCTAACAATCTCCCACTTATCCTAAAGCCAATTGGCTATAAGTCTAAGTCCCATCTTCTCAAGGTGGGCTTCGATCTTCTACTGGCCCAACGGCTTTGTAAGTGGGTCTGCCACATTATCTGTGGAGTTGACTCTCTTGACCTCGACGTAACCCTTCTCGAGCTAATCGCGGATGAGGTGGTATCGCCGCTCAATGTGCTTAGATTTTTGGTGAGACCTTGGCTCCTTAGCAAGGGCTATGGTGCCATTTTTGTCGCAGTATAGAGGAATGGCATCTGATGGCATTACTCCAATTTCTGCAGCAAACTTCTTATACCAGAATGCTTCCTTCGCAGCCTCTGATGCAACGATATATTCTGCTTCCATGGTGGAATCTGCTATCACAGTTTGCTTGAAACTCTTTCAGCTGATAGCACCACCATTGCACACAAACAGTCTTCCAGATGTCGACTTTCGATCATCTACATCGGACATGAAATCCGAGTCTATGCATCCCTGGACTTGGAGTTCTCCGTTACCAAAGACCAACATCATATCCTTAGTTCTTCTCAAGTACTTAAGGATACATTTTATAAAAGTTCAGTATTCTTCACCTGGATTTGACTGATATCTACTTGTGACACTCACAGCATGGGCTATATCAGATCGTGTACATAGCATGGCATACATGAGGCTCCATATTGCAAAAGCATAAGGGATCTTGCTCATGCATTCTATTTCCTCAAGTGTGCTAAGGCACATCTTCTTAGAAAGATGAATACCATGTCTGAAGGATATTAATCCCCTCTTAGAGTTTTCTATACTAAACCTCTTTAGTACTTTCTCTATATACATCTTTTGTGAAAGTCCAAGCATCCTATTTGGTCTATCCCTATAGACCTTAATTCCTGGAATAAAGGATGCTTCACCTAGGTCCTTCATGGAGAATTCCTTGGAAAACCATAATTTGACTGTTGTCATCATGGAAATATCATTCCTAATAAGGAGGATGTCATCCACGTATAATACGAGAAAGAAAACAGCGCTCCCATTGACCTTTTTGAAAATACATGGTTCCTCTTCATTTTTGATAAAACCAAACGTTTTGATCACATCATTGAAATGAGTGGTCCAGCTTCGAGATGCTTGCTTAAGTCCATATATGGATCTTTGCAGCTTGCAAACCTTGTGATCAATATCACTGGATGTGAAATCTAGCGGCTGTTTCATATAGATATCTTCCTTAAGATATCCATTCAAGAATGCCGTTTTCACTTCCATTTGCCATATTTTATAATCGAAATAGGCTGCAATGGCAAGCAATGTGTGGATTGATTTAAGCATAGCCACTGGAGAAAAGGTATCCTGATAGTCAATGCCTTCACGTTGACTATAACCTTTTGTCACTAGTCTAGCCTTGAATATCTCCACATTCCCATCTGCACCAATCTTTCTCTTGAAGATCCATTTACACCCAATAGGTGCTATACCTTCTGGTGGATCTACCAAGGTCCAGACTTGGGTCGAGTGCATCGAGTCAATTTTTGACTGCATTGCCTCTAGCCATTTCTTAGCGTCGATATCTGATATCGCCTTATTGTAGGTTTTGGGATCATCACCATGAGCAGCATTACCTACAAGGAACATTTTCTCTACTTCCTCTGAAATAATACCTAAGTATCTTTCAGGGGGACGAAAAACTCTTTCTGATCTACGAGGTGGAGGAGGTAGTGTTCTTATTGGCTCAATCTGATTTGGTTCCAATTGATCCTTAGCTCGTTGTACTTGTGAGACTTTCTCATCAAGCTTAATCTACTTTTCAATGCCGTTATCTTAAATAAACTATTTTTCAAGAAAGATGGCATGTCGACTCACAATCACATTGTGGTCTTCTGGAATGTAGAAATAGCATCCTAATGACTCTTTAGAATATCTTATGAATCGAGCTATAAAGGACCTAAACTCTAAACCGCGTGGTTTTGACATGAGTCGGACACCCCAAATTCTGAGAATGACTTAGACTTGATCTTACCATGTCATATTCTCATACGGGTTGGTAGGAACGGTCTTAGAGGGAATCCTATTTAGTAGATAAATTGAGTAACAATGAATGCTCCCAAAGAAAATCTAGGGAGGGTCAGTGAAGCCATCATGGATCGGACCATATCCAGTAGAGTTCGATTTCTTCGCTCTGAATCCTGTTGAGTTGAGGTATTTTTGGTGGAGTCCATTGAGAGACTATGCCATTATCCTTGAGATAGTCTAGAAATTCTCAGCTAAGGTATTCACCTCCTCGATCTGATCAAAGAACCTTAATAGGTTTTCCAATTTATTTTTCTACTTCATGTCTGAATTCTTTGAACTTTTCAAAAGCTTCAGACTTTGTGTCTCATAAGTACATATACCATATCTAGACAAGATTATCGGTAAAGGATAATGAAGTTAGATAAAATTGCCTCTTGCGGACACAAATGGCCGCACACATCATATGTACTAGGGCAAGAAGATCTGTGGGCCTCTCCCCATGTCCTTAAAAGGGAGTTTGGTCATTTTGCCTTGGAGATAGATTCACAAGTTGGATATGACTTGGAAGTCAATGGACTCAATAGCCCATTTTCTCCAATTTGTTAATCCTATCTTCTGCTATATGACCTAATCTTAGGTGCCATAGATATCTGTCATTTGGACTATCCCTAGGTCGTTTGGCATTCACATTTTGCTTGATAGTTAGAATAGGTACACAATATGTAGCTGATAAAGACCATTAATAAGTAAACCATTTATAATTTTTTTTTTCATAAAGAATATTACAATGGTCCTTAAAGAAGGTAATCACATAGTCTTCTTATGCTAAGCATGAAACAGAAATCAAATTCCTGCTAGCTGCAGTTATATAATAATAGTCTTTCAAAACTAAGTCTGAACCAAATGGTAATCAAAGAGGGCATGTTTCCATCACCACTGTAGCAACTCTTGCTCCATTACCAATGCGTAGGATCATGTCTCCATCCCTCAGTCTCCTGTTATCCTCAAGACCCTACATGGAAGTGCATAGATGAGCACTAAAACTAGAGTCAAGCACCCAACTGGATGCAGAAGAAATCGTAAGGATAGACTCAATAACGAGCATATCTCCAGAAGGACCTTCCTTCTTGTTCTTCAGGTTGGCCAGGTAAGTAGGGCAGTTTCGCTTTCAATGGTCGTCGCTATTGCAATAGAAACACTTTTCTTTGGCAGCGGCTTTCATCTTCGGCTCTGTGTTCTTCTTCTTTGCTCCTTCCACCTTCTGCTTTTTCATAGACTTCTTTTTCTTTTCATAAGACTTTCTTTTGAAAGAAGTCCGTTCCATAGCAAGAACCGAGCCTTTAGAATCTTTCATAGAAAGCTCAGCGGTGACCAGCATATTCATTAATTCGGCTAAGAAATTTTGAAGTTTATGCATGTGGTAATTCATGATGAATTGCCCATATGCATCAGTCAAGGATTGCAGAATAGTATCATTCTGCAGATCCAAGTCTAACTACACACCAAGCTTCTCAAGCTCTTCCATGTTCTTGATCATCATCAGACAGTGATCTTGGACTGACTGCCCATCACGCATCTTAGCCTTAAAAAGTCATTTCGTGACTTGATACTTGACTGCGCGACTCTATTCACCAAACATCTCCTGCAGGTGGGCCAACATTTGGCGAGCAGTCCTAATATCTTCATGTTGGTGCTGGAGTTCATCAGACATCGAGCCCAACATGTAATATTTGGTCTTATTATCTTCATCTATCCATTTTTCTAGAGGCGCTCTCTGTTCAGTGGATGGACGGGCTGGTAAGGTGGGAGGGTCCTAGTCAAATATATGGGTTAACTTCTCGAAACCCAAAATAATTTTGTAGTTCCTGAGCCAATCTTTATAATTGGGTCTGGTCAGTCTGTGTGTGTCCAGGATACGTGCCAATGGGTTGGATGTAGATATTTTTCCTGTAGAGAGTCAAAGATTCTAGTTTGATACTGTAATTTTGACTCGACCAATTTATTTAGAGATTTTATTTTTAAACAAATTAGCTTCCACTATTTTTTTAGATCCCTACACTCCCTCTGTAGAGATGCGATTATCTCTACGATTAATGATTTCTAGTGGGTGGTGCGGTTTCACCAACTGACTCATCACCTCACCTAACAGTTATTGGTGATGGATTAGCCAATGAGTGAACAACTCTTGTTCAATGATTCTCTAATCATGTGCACCCAAACTTGGTCTCTAATTCATGAATCTCACCATATCCGAAATATTGATATACTCCTTAGTTAAGTCAGACCCACCATTTGCACAGACTGGATTCCTAATTGAGTCTCTCACCGTATCCAGAATATTGAGCCCAACTCATCCTCCAGCCCATAGCATCCAATGCCTAATAGACATGGTTGCATCTTTTGGTGCAACTGAGCCACTATATCTAGCGAGAGCAATCAACCTCGAAAAGGGCCCGCACATCTACAATGATGGAAGACCTCAGACTTAATCTTTTCTTAAGGAGAATTGATTCAGGTCTCATTAAACTAGACTTGTCATAGTCATAACTATTATGACTAACCTAGTGGCATGGGTTAGCTCGGATTATTGACCACCTCAGATCATAACTGTGTCAATAGATATGGCCAGGTAAGTGAGATCGGTGAAAGGAATATGCCATTAACTCATACAAGAACGCATTCAGGTCGAGTAGCTTCCAATTTAAAATCAGTCGGTCATATGTGCCAAACTTACCTTAGACACCAAATTATTGAGTCAGAACCAATTGGGTTAGCCTACAATCTAGACTCTAACCTCTGAGCCTCATTAGGTCTTGCTTGATCGTGACTCGATCTTGACCCAGACTTAATCCTATTAGGCTGGTCAATTTAAGCATTCTTGATCCCATCTAACCAACTCTTGATTCGATTTGATCAACCGCTTAGACCTAATTAAGCTACCCAAGCCCGAACCCAGTATTATGAATATGTCTTAACCTAAAATTCTACAGGAGTTCCTATTGGATAGGGACTCCATCTTCTTTTTGGATTCTGATTAGAGTTCTCCTAAGAACCAACTTTGACTGATCTTAGGTGCCCTCTAAGGAGGAATCCAGGGGACTCTATTTTCATCAATCATATTTAGATTTGATTTTACAAAGAGTTGTGATTAGTTGGAAAGAAGAGGAGTAGGATCACAAACAATCTACAAATAAGACCCTACGCCCAACTCAAATTAAGATTGGAGAATTGAAATCCCACACCCCAAGGCTGTCTCTCTCCCCTCTTCCTCCATGCCAAACCCACCTTCTCCCTCTCCTCTCCATGTTCCAAAAGTGTTTTGGACCTTGGTTGGTGCAATCCAGACGAGAGAAAGGCGACTGAAAGCTAGAAGGCTGCGCTGCTGCAAAGGATAACTGCTGATCTTCAAAAGAAATTTTGAAGATCCTCTAGATCAGATCTAGATCTAATTTTTGGAGACATGATAGAGAAGAAGAGGATCTCTAGATCTAGCCCAAGTGGATACTGGTAGAGGCCAGGCACTTGCGTGGCTAGATCCAGAACCTTCCGCTGCTTACAGGATCATCAACGGGTAATAGGATTACCCACTTCAAGGTAAATTAAATTTGATTTAATTTATCTAATTTTATTTTAATTATTAAAATAATAAAAATTAGATCTAAAATATCCTAAATCTGATCTAGATTAAAGAGAAAAAATTTTAAAATATATCTCTTGATCTGATCAGATCTGAACGAACCTGATCCGAAAAATCAGGATTTTCCTTCAACTGGTATCAGAGCCAAGGTTCTAAAAGTATTTAGATCTAATTTTAAATTTATTTTAATTAAAAAATAAGTAATTTTAGATGTCACATGAGATGTGATCAGATCTGAAATCAGAAAAAATTAAAATTAAATGATTTGGATCTAAGATTAGAAAATATGCATGACTAGTTCTAAAATAGAATAGTTCTATAGAATAGTCTTGCATGTTTTCAATTTAATTTGATTAAATCATATTTTAGATCTATTTATTTACTATTTTTTGATATTATAATGGTTATAATAACATCTAAAAAATAGCAAATAAAAATTATTTAATTTTAAACATCATATGAGATATGATTGATGCATGTCTAGACTAGTTGTAGAATAGTTCTACATAATTGTCTAGATTAGAATTTATTTTGATTAGATCAATTTAAATCTAATTTTTTAGATTATTATGAGATAATTTAGATCTAAAAATATGCATGATTCGATACATGAGATGTATGCAAAATATGCCATGATTAGATCTAATTTGTATATGAGATATATGATATAGATCTAAAACTGTTTTGTAGTATTGCATGTTCCTGATTAAGGCGTTCCTCTTGGCCGTCCGATCATAAGAATGAAGAAGGGTTTAAAGGCCCTCTCCTCCCATCCGATGGGGTGTTCTTATGATGTGTAGGGGTGCTGCGTGTTCGTCCTTAATCAGAAATCCAAAACTTACTTTCTGCAAAATCCTAGATCCTGAAATCCCTAGGATTTATTGTGCATATTTTATTTATGAACCCTACTTAATTAAAAATTAAGATTATGGAATATTAATTAGGTCTAAAATTGAAGAATTTTAGATCTAAGACATATTCATAATACTGGGTTCGGGCTTGGGTAGCTCAATTAGGTCTAAGCGGTTGATCAAACCGAATCAAGAGTTGGTTAGATGGGATCAACAATGCTTAAATTGACCAGCCTAATAGGATTAAGTCTGGGTCAAGATCGAGTCACGATCAAGCAAGACCTAATTAGGCTCAGAGGTTAGAGTCTGGATTGTAGGCTAACCCAATTGGTTCTGACTCAATAATTTGGTGTCTAAGGTAAGTTTGGCACATACGACCGACTGATTTTTAATTGGAAGCTACTCGACCTGAATGCATTCTTGTATGAGTTAATGGCATATTCCTTCCACCGATCTCACTTACCTGGCCATATCTGTTGACACAGTTCTGATCTGAGGTGGTCAATAATCCGAGCTAACCCATGCCACTAGGTTAGTCATAATTGTTATGACTATGACAAGTCTAGTTTAATGAGACCTGAATCAATTCTCCCTAAGAAAAGATTAAGTCTGAGGTCTTCCACCATTGTAGATGTGCGGGCCCTTCCCGGGGTTGATTGTTCTCGGCTGGATACAGTGGCTCAGTTGCACCGAAAAGATGCAACCATGTCTATTAGGCATTGGATGCTATGGGCTGGAGGATGAGTTGGGCTCAATATTCTGGATACGGTGAGAGACTCAATTAGGAATCCAGTCTATGCAAATGGTGGGTCTGACTTAACTAAGGAGTGGATCAATATTTCGGATACGGTGAGATTCATGAATTAGAGACCAAGTTTGGGTGCACCATGATTAGAGAATCATTGAACAAGAGTTGTTCACTCATTGGCTAACCCATCACCAATAACTGTTAGGTGAGGTGATGAGTCAGTTGGTGAGACCGCACCACCCACTAGAAATCATTAATCGTGGAGATTTTCGCATCTCTACAGAGGGAGTGTAGGGATCCGAGAAAATAGTGGAAGCTAATTTGTTTAAAAATAAAATCTCTAAATAAATTGGTCAAGTCATAATTACAGTATCTAACTAGAATCTTTGACTCTCTACAGAAAAATGTCTGCGTCCAACCCATTAGGCACGTATCCTGGACACACATAGACTGACCGGACCCAATTATAAAGATTGGCTCAGGAACTACAAAATTATTTTGGGTTTCGAGAAGTTAACCCATGTATTGGACCAGGACCCTCCCACCTTACCAGCCCGTCCATCCACTGAACAGAGAGCATCTCTGAAAAATGGATAGACGAAGATAATAAGGCCAGATATTACATGTTGGGCTCGATGTCTGATGAGCTCCAGCACCAACATGAAGATATCGAGACTGCTCACCAAATGTTGGCTCACCTGCAAGAGATGTTTGGTGAACAGAGTCGCGCAGCCAAGTATCAAGTCACGAAATGACTTTTTAAGGCTAAGATGCGTGATGGGCAGTCAGTCCAAGATCACTGTCTGATGATGATCAAGGACATGGAAGAGCTTGAGAAGCTCGGTGTGAAGTTAGACTTGGATCTGCAGAATGATATTATTCTGCAATCCTTGACTGATGCATATGGGCAATTCATCATGAATTACCACATGCATAAACTTCAAAATTCCTTGGCCGAATTAATGAATATGCTGGTCACCGCTGAGCTTTCTATGAAAGGTTCTAAAGGCTCAGTTCTTGCTATGGAACGGACTTCTTCCAAAAGAAAGTCTTATGGAAAGAAAAAGAAGTCTGTGAAAAAGCAGAAGGTGGAAGGAGCAAAGAAGAAGAAGGCAGAGCCGAAGATGAAAGCCGCTGCCAAAGAAAAGTGTTTCCATTGCAACAGCGACGGCCATTGGAAGCGAAACTGCCCTACTTACCTGGCCACCCTGAAGAACAAGAAGGAAGGTCCTTCTGGAGGTATGCTCGTTATTGAGTCTAACCTTACGATTTCTTCTGCATCCAGTTGGGTGCTTGACTCTGGTTCTAGTGCTCATCTGTGCACTTCCATGCAGGGTCTTGAGGATAGCAGGAGGCTGAGGGATGGAGACATGATCCTACGCATCGGTAATGGAGCAAGAGTTGCTGCAGTAGCCGTGGGAAACATACCCTCTTCGATTACCATCTGGTTTAGACTTAGTTTTGAAAGACTGTTATTATGTGCCTGCAGCTAGCAGGAATTTGATTTCTGTTTCATGCTTAGCACTAAGAAGGCTATGTGATTACCTTCTTTAAGGACCATTGTAACATTCTTTATGAAAGAAATAAAATTGCAAATGGTTTCCTTATTAATGGTCTTTATCAGCTACATATTGATGTACCTGTTCTAACTATCGAGCAAAACGTGAATGCCAAACGACCTAGGGATAGTCCAAATGATAGATATCTATGGCACCTGAGATTAGGTCATATAGCAGAAGATAGGATCAACAAATTGGAGAAAAATGGGCTATTGAGTCCATTGACTTTCCGAGTCATATCCAACTTGTGAATCTTGTCTTCAAGGCAAAATGACTAAACTCCCTTTTGTTGGACATGGGGAGAGGGCCACAGATCTCCTTGCCCTAGTACATACTGATGTGTGCGGCCCATTTGATGTGCCGGCTAGAGGCAATTTTGTCTACTTCATTATCTTTACCGATGATCTGTCTAGGTATGGGTATGTGTATCTTATGAGACACAAGTCTGAAGCTTTTGAAAAGTTCAAAGAATTCAGACATGAAGTAGAAAAATAAACTGGAAAACCCATTAAGGTTCTTCGATCAGATCGAGGAGGTGAATACCTTAGCCGAGAATTCCTAGACTATCTCAAGGAAAATGGCATAGTCTCTCAATGGACTCCACCAGGAACACCTCAACTCAACGGGATTTCAGAATGGAGAAATCGGACTCTATTGGATATGGTTCGATCCATGATGAGCTTCACAGACCTCCCTGATTTTCTTTGGGGACATTCATTGTTAACTTCAATTTATCTACTGAATAGGGTTCCCTCTAAAACCGTTCCTACCACACCGTATGAGATATGGCATGGTAAGAAACCAAGTCTGAGTCATCTCAGAATTTGGGGTTGTCCGGCTCATGTCAAAAGACAACAAGCGGACAAGTTAGAGTTTAGGTCCTTTAGAGCTCGATTCATAGGATATCCTAAAGAGTCATTAGGATACTATTTCTACATTCCAGAAGACCACAATGTGATTGTGAGTCGACATGCCATCTTTCTTGAAAAATAGTTTATTCAAGATAGCGGCATTGGAAAGCAGATTAAGCTTGATGAGAAAGTCTCACAAGTACAACGAGCTAAGGACCAATTGGAACCAAATCAGGTTGAGCCAATAAGAACACTACCTCCTCCACCTCGTAGATCGGAAAGAGTTTTCCATCCCCCTGAAAGATACTTAGGTATTATTTCAGAGGAAGTAGAGAAAATGTTCCTCGTAGGTAATGGTGCTCATGGTGATGATCCCAAAACCTACAACGAGGCGATATCAGATATCGACTCCGAGAAATGGCTAGAGGCAATGCAGTCAGAAATTGACTCGATGCACTCAAACCAAGTCTGGACCTTGGTAGATCCACCAGAAGGTATAGTACCTATTGGGTGTAAATGGATCTTCAAGAGAAAGATTGGTGCAGATGGGAATGTGGAGACATTCAAGGCTAGACTAGTGGCAAAAGGTTATAGTCAACGCGAAGGCATTGACTATCAGGATACCTTTTCCCCAGTGGCTATGCTAAAATCCATCCGCACATTGCTTGCCGTTGCAGCCTATTTAGATTATGAAATATGGCAAATGGACGTGAAAATGGCGTTCTTAAATGGATATCTTGAGGAAGATATCTATATGGAACAGCCGCTAGGTTTCACATCCAGTGATACTGATCACAAGGTTTGCAAGCTGCAAAGGTCCATATATGGACTTAAGCAAGCATCTCGGAGCTGGAACACTCATTTCAATGATGTGATCAAAATGTTTGGTTTCATCAAAAATGAAGAGGAACCATGTGTTTTCAAAAAGGTCAGTGGGAGCGCTGTTGTCTTCCTCGTATTGTACGTGGATGACATCCTCCTTATTGGGAATGATATTCCCATGATGACACAGTCAAATTATGGTTGTCCAAGGAATTCTCCATGAAAGACCTAGGTGAAGCATCCTTTATTCTAGGAATTAAGGTCTATAGGGATAGACCGAATAGGATGCTAGGACTTTCACAGAAGATGTACATAGAGAAAGTACTAAAGAGGTTTAGTATGGAAAACTCTAAGAGGGGATTAATACCCTTCAGACATGGTATTCATCTTTCCAAGAAGATGTGCCCTAGCACACCTGAGGAAATAGAACGCATGAGCAAGATCCCTTATGCTTCTGCAATAGGGAGCCTCATGTATGCCATGCTATGTACACGACCTGATATAGCCCATGCTGTGAGTGTCACAAGCAGATATCAGTCAAATCCAGGTGAAGAACACTGGACTTCTGTGAAATGTATCCTTAAGTACTTGAGAAGAACTAAGGATATGATGTTGGTCTTTGGTAATGGAGAACTCCAAGTCCAGGGATACACAGACTCGGATTTCATGTCCGATATAGATGATCGAAAGTCGACATCTGGGAGTCTGTTTGTGTGCAATGGTGGTGCTGTCAGCTGGAAGAGTTTCCAAGCAAACGTGATAGCAGATTCCACCATGGAAGCAGAATATATCGCTGCATCAGAGGCTGCGAAGGAAGCATTCTGGTACAAGAAGTTTGCTGCAGAAATTGGAGTAATGCCATCAGATGCCATTCCTCTATACTGCGACAACAATGGCGCCATAGCCCTTGCTAAGGAGCCGAGGTCTCACCAGAAATCCAAGCACATTGAGCGGCGATACCACCTCATCCGCGATTACCTCGAGAAGGGTTACGTCGAGGTCAAGAGAGTCAACTCCACAGATAATGTGGCAGACCCACTTACAAAGCCGTTGGGCCAGCAGAAGATCGAAGCCCACCTTGAGAAGATGGGACTTAGACTTGTAGCCAATTGGCTTTAGGACAAGTGGGAGATTGTTAGATATATGTGCCCTAGAAGCCAGAATTGGCTGACACTTGTAATACACTTCTAGGGGCAAAATTATAATTTTGACTAAAATCAATAAAATGGGTTATTTTCTATCACATATGTGTATTTAGTGTCTGTGATACATCCTTTGAGTTAATGGTAATGATAATTCATATTTTCAAGAGTTGAAAATTTAAGACATGAATAATCATTATTAACTCATAAAATGCTCCCGACCATAGGATCATCACGAGGATGGTGATTGATCCGGAAGGTTGGTGTACAATCGCTTCTCTTTAGTAGATGAGTCTTGAGTCTATGGTGTGGAGACACCGGAGCGAGAGTACAGGTACTCGTTAGAGAACGAGGGCACTGAGCGTGACCACCTCGAGTAGTCATTAGGGAAGTCTACCTTCTCGTCAATGACTGACTCGATGCTGCAGTAGTGTGTCTGGTTCTTTGACCTGAGATGCATCGGTAGTTCACCTTGAGGGTGTTATAGTTTGACTACACCATTACTCGATCTCCTAGCCATATGGAACCCTGAGGTGTATGTTGGCTATAGCATGTTCATTGTAGGAACTGGATTGCATCAAGATGGAATCTATCTACCTCGGTGGTAGAGGAGCAGCCCTATGATGATCATGAGAATCAAGTCCAGAAGTCCCATGGCCATGGCAGAGTGAAATAATAGAAAGAGTTTCTATTTAGGTTTTCACATTGGACTTGAATCGAATGATTACATCATATGACAGAGACTAGGGTTTGACGAGTTCACCTTAACCCTAATCTGATCGGGGCTCAAGATAGAAGAACTTAATCACACAGGTAGCTGCACCAAGAGGTTCGCATTCAGCTCTGATGGGTTGCCACCATATACTGCTAGGTGTCACTGGTGGATTTTGGGAGCAATTAGAATGATTTAGATGATCGATCATTCTAGCTGTTCGAATCAGAAGAGTTCTGATCCATCGAAAGGAGTTTCGATGATGTCGATGATAGAGATCATGACATATCCCATTACCATACAGAACTGAACCTAACTGGGTCACACAAACAAGGGTTTGAATCTGGTGATCATCAATTGAACTGATCCAGTTCAATTGATCTGAATGAGATTCAATTAGGTTCAAGAAAATCGTGCTAGCACTCGATTGAACCTAACGTTCTTCTTTTACTATCATAAATAGTTGTCCTGACTGAGCCAAAGGAGTTTGTGCTCATTTAGAGGCCTTCACTTTGTCTGACTGGAGCTTGTCCAAGTCAAAAAAGGTTGTCTTATTTTGTAAGACATTACCTACCATTTTTGGTCACCTACCATTTCTCGTCCTTTGACTTTGGTCAAAAGTTGACCTTTGACTGGTCAAATGTTGACCATTGATACTTTGACTTTTGTCCACGTGTCACGCACCTATTGGAGAGCTGGTGGGGGCCTGTCCCCCTATCAGAACCTAGCAAGGAGGAGGGCGCACGCCAGCCTTGGCGTGTGCCCAAGTTGGAGGTGCCCACCTATTGGAGAGCTGGTGAGGGCCTGTCCCCCTATCAGAACCTAGCAAGGAGGAGGGCGCACGCCACCCTTGGCGTGTGCCCAAGTTGGAGGCGCCCAGGAGTCCCTATTGGATAGGGACTCCATCTTCTTTTTGGATTCCGATTAGAGTTCTCCTAAGAACCAACTTTGACTGGTCTTAGGCACCCTCTAAGGAGGAATCCAGGGGACTCTATTCTCACCAATCAGATTTAGATCTGATTTTACAAAGAGTTGTGATTGGTTGGGAAGAAGAGGAGTTGGATCACAGACAGTCTATAAATAAGACCCTACGCCCAACTCAAATTAAGATTGGAGAATTGAAATCCCACGCCCCAAGGCTGCCTCTCCCCTCTTCCTCCATGCCAAACCCACCTTCTCCCTCTCCTCTCCATGTCCAAAAGTGTTTTGGACCTTGGTTGGTGCAATCCAGATGAGAGAAAAGGCGACTGAAAGCTAGAAGGCTGCGCTGCTGCAAAGGACAACTGCTGATCTTCAAAAGAGTTTTGAAGATCCTCCAGATCAGATCCAGATCTAATTTTTGGAGATATGATAGAGAAGAAGAGGATCTCTAGATCCAATCCAAGTGGATATCGGTAGAGGCCAGGCACTTGCGTGGCTAAATCCAGAACCTTTCGCTGCTCATAGGATCATCATTGGATAATAGGATTACCCACTTCAAGGTAAATTAAATTAAATTTAATTTATCTAATTTTATTTTAATTATTAAAATAATAAAAATTAGATCTGAAACATCCCAGATCTGATCTAGATCAAAGAAAAAAAATTTTGAAATATATCTCTTGATCTGATCAAATCTGAACAAACCTGATCTAAAAAATTAAGATTTTCCTTCATTATTGCCATGTATCTGATTGAGTTATCTTTTGGCAAAAAGAGAAGAATGTTTTTATTTCAAATATGATTTTACACAGCTATATATTTGATATGATATCATTTAAAATAAATTCAAAAATACATGCCTTTTTTGAACCTAATTACTTGATATTTCTTATGAAAAGAAAGAAATGATCTTTTTGAAGAATGACTGAAAATTTCTTTATGATTTGCCTTAACTAATTTGCTGATATTAATTCAAATTAATTTATCATTCTAAATTCTTAAACTGTTTAATTTGAATCAATTCATCTTGATTTAATTCAAAACTAAAATTATTGGTATCAAGCTGAATTTGCAAATTAATCTTTAAATGGTATTGAACCAAGAAAATCATGTTTTGATCTAAAACTTAGTTTAATTGGTGTCAAAAAAATCTTTCAAAGAAATGACTCTATTTATTAAAGTAAGGGAGAAAAATATTAAAGAAGAAGTAATCATTTAATAAAAAAGGCCTTTAAAATTAAAAATATATTTTAAATTTTAAAAATCTAAATTTAGTGGTTAAATTCATGTTGAATTTGCTTGATTTGAAATAAAGAAGGGAAGAAAGTTGAAAAGTAAATTAATCTTACTATAAGTATGAAAAATAGGGGGAGAGATATTTTCAAACTTGATTTGATTAAAATTTTTTTGACTAATTTAAAAATATATTCTTACTCCAAGGAATAATTTTTGAAATTCATTTAAAAATTCAAATTTGATCCTAGATTTCTCATGTGCATTGGAAAATTCTTATGAATTATTTATTTTAAAATAATATTTTACTCAAAGTAATGAATTTGAAAATATGACTATCTTATGCTTTGATACAATTTATTTTACTTTGCTCGATATATTCCCGATACATACTTTTTCCAAATTTAATTAACCAAAATTTCTTAAGAAAAAAAAAGTTAGAATATTAAAGTATATATTATGCTTGATTTCATATTTAAATATTTTGAAAAGCTCTATTCCTCTTAAAACTTAAAAGTGTATATTTGAAAATCTGAATAAAGATCATATTCATTGAAAAAGAGGAAAAGCATATAATATTTAAATTCAAGCTAATTTTTAAAATTAAAATAAATATTTAAAACTTATTTTGAGTCAAATGATAAATTTTCAAAAGGAAGATGATTCATTTAAATTGATTTCATGAATTTAATACATCTCTCAATTTAATGCTTTGATGTTGATTTTGATGACTCATATAAATTAATTTTCTAAACTTAATGCAATTCTTACTTTGATATAATTATATTATTGATTTTGATGATTATTTCTTATTTCTTTCTCATGAGCTTTTTTATGCCATCAAAAAGGGGGAGAGAAATGTTGAGTATATGCTTAAAGAAACTCAATGAATTGTATTGATGCTTGAAATGAAGACTTAATACTCATTGATTTGAATTGAAATTTTTTTTATGAGTCTATGAAATATGTGCAATGAACCAAAAGAATAATTGAGAATATTCATGAAGTACTCGTTCATGTGTTTAATCTATACTTCATGATACTTTTTAGCAAAATGCATAGAAATACATTAATTGCTTTTATTATGCATATACTCAAAATTTTGTCATCATCAAAAAGGGAGAGATTGTTGACCCTGAGATTGATTTTGATGATTCCAAAATATTGAGTATATTATGTATCTAATCATGTATTTCAAAAATATGTGTAGGATTTTTCAAGTATCCAAAATGAAGAATTTATCTCAAGAATAAATTCTCTCAAGATACCATGCCAAAATACTTAAAAGAGCAAATTTACATATATTTGGATGGCTTGGTATGAAAAAAGTATGATTGAAAGAAGAAAAATTAAAATTAAAGGAAGGAATTATGTTTAAAAGAGTTTGGAACCAAGAAACTCAAGTTTGGAAGGTCAAATATTGAAAAAAAATGAAGTCAGGATTTTTTGAGACATCTTGGATTTTTTTTGAGAGCTCTCGAGTGGTCTGGCATAATGAAATAGTATTCTGGCACAGTCTCAAGAGGTCTCGAGTTGAACTCAAGATGTCTCGTTCTCAGGAGATAGAAACTTCATTTCTGTGCTCTGAGAGTTAGAGGCCTCATGGTTCTGGCGAGATGTCTCATGAAAAGTCAAGAGGTCTCAAAATCCGATGAGAGATCTCGTGAAAAATCGAGAGGTCTCAATCTGCGTGGACAGCCTTCAACGGATAGTTTTTCAATGACTATTTTTTAATCCCAACGATTATTTTAGAGCTTCCAACGGTTAAGAACTTTCACTCCAACCTTCTCTAAAGGTATTTAAAGATGGATAATCAATTAAAAAAATAAATTAAAAAAAGATTAAGAAATTTAGAGAGAGAATCTTTTAGATTTTGTGATGAACATTGAATATCCAAAGAAAAGAGAAAAAAGAGGAGTGTTGCGCATAGATTTCATCGAGCCTTTAAAGCAATCATCTCCAACATCTTCCACATCCTCTTAAGCATAATTTAAAGAAAAACCAAGCTTCAATCGAGCACATTATGTTAGATATATGTGCCCTAGAAGCCAGAATTGGCTGACACTTGTAATACACTTCTAGGGGCAAAATTATAATTTTGATTAATATCAATAAAATGGATTATTTTCTATCACATATGTGTATTTAGTGTCTGTGATACATCCTTTGAGTTAATGATAATGATAATTCATATTTTTAAGAGTTGAAAATTTAATACATGAATAATCATTATTAACTCATAAAATGCTTTCGACCATAGGATCATCATGAGGATGGTGATTGATCCAGAAAGTTGGTGTACAATCGCTTCTCTTTAGTAGATGAGTCTTAAGTCTATGGTATGGAGACACTGGAGTGAGAGTATAGGTACTCGTTAGGGAACGAGGGCACTGAGCGTGACCATCTCGACTAGTCATTAGGGAGTCTACCTTCTCATCAATGACTAACTCGATGCTGCAGTAGTGTGTTTGGCTCTTTGACCTGAGATGCATCGATAGTTCACCTTGAGGGTGTTATAATTTGACTACACCATTACTCGATCTTCTAGCCATTCGGAATCCTGAGGTGTATGTTGGCTATAGCATGTTCATTGTAGGAACTGGATAGCATCAAGATGGAATCTATCTACCTCGATGGTAGAGGAGCAGCCCTATGATGATCATAAGAATCAAGTCTAGAAGTCCATGGCCATGGCAGAGTGAAATAATAGAAAGAGTTTCTATTTAGATTTTCACATTGGACTTGAATTGAATGATTACATCATATGACAGAGACTAGGGTTTGACGAGTTCACCTTAACCCTAATCTGATCGAGACTCAAGATAGAAGAACTTAATCACACAGGTAGCTGCACCAAGAGGTTTGCATTCAGCTCTGATGGGTTGCCACCATATACTGCTAGGTGTCACTGGTGGATTTTGAGAGCAATTAGAATGATTTAGATGATCGATCATTCTAGCTGTTCGAATCAGAAGAGTTCTGATCCATCGAAAGGAGTTTCGATGATGTCGATGATAGAGATCATGACATATCCCATTACCATATAGAACTGAACCTAACTAGGTCACACAAATAAGGGTTTGAATCTGGTGATCATCAATTGAACTGATCCAGTTCAATTGATCTGAATGAGATTCAATTAGGTTCAAGAAAATCGTGCTAGCACTCGATTGAACCTAACGTTCTTCTTTTACTATCATAAATAGTTATCCTGACTGAGCCAAAGAAGTTTGTGCTCGATCAGAGGCCTTCACTTTGTCTGACTGGAGCTTGTCCAAGTCAGAAAAGATTGTCTTATTTTGTAAGATATTACCTGCCATTTTTGGTTACCTACCATTTCTCATCCTTTGACTTTGGTCAAAAGTTGACCTTTGATTGGTCAAACATTGATCATTAACACTTTGACTTCTGTCCATGTGTCATACATCTATTGGAGAGCTAATGGGGGCCTGTCCCCCTGCCAGAACCTGGGAAGGAGGGCACACGCCACCCTTGGCATGTGCCCAAGTTGGAGGCACCCAGGAGTCCCCATTAGATAGGGACTCCATCTCCTTTTTGGATTCCGATTAGAGTTCTTTGAAGAACCAACTTTGACTGATCTTAGGCACCCTCTAAGGAGGAATCCAGGGGACTCTATTCCCACCAATCAGATTTAAATCTGATTTCATAAAGAGTTATGATTGGTTGGGAAGAAGAGGAGTTGGATCATAGACAGTCTATAAATAAGACCCTACGCCCAACTCAAATTAAGATTGAAAAGGAATTCAATTCCCATGCCCCAAGGTTTTCTCTCCCCTTTTCCTCCATGCCAAACCCACCTTCTCCTTCTCCTCTCCACGTCCAAAGAGGTTTGGACCTTGGTTGGTGCGATCCAGACGAGAGAAAGGCGACTGAAAGCTAGAAGGCTGCACTGCTGCATAGGACAACTGCTGATCTTTGAAAGGAGTTTTGAAGATCCTCCAGATCAGATCCAGATCTAACTTTTGAAGACATGATAGAGAAAAAGAGGATCTTCAGATTCAGCCCAAGTGGATACCGATAGAGGTCAGGCACTTGCGTGGCTAGATCTAGAATCTTCCACTGCTTACAGGATCATCATCGAATAATAGGATTACCCTCTTTAAGGTAAATTAAATTTGATTTAATTTATCTAAATTTATTTTAATCATTAAAATAATAAAAATTAGATCTAAAATATTTCAAATTTTATCTGGATCAAAGAGAAAATTTTTGAAATATATCTCTTGATCTGATCAGATCTGAACGAACCTGATCCGAGAAATCAGAATTTTTTTTCAACTGGTATCAAAGCCAAGGTTCTACAAGTGTCTAGATCTAGTTTTAAATTTATTTTAATTAGAAAATAAGTGATTTCAGATATCACATGAGATGCGATCAGATTTAAAATTAGAAAAAATTAAAATTAAATAATTTGGATCTAAGATTGGAAAATATGCATGACTAGTTCAAAAATAGAATAGTTCTATAGAACAGTCTTGTATGTTTTCAATTTAATTTGATTAAAATATATTTTAGATTTATTTATTTACTATTTTTTGATATTATAATGGTTATAATAATATCTAAAAAATAGTAAATAAAAATTATTTAATTTTAAACATCATATGAGATATGATTGATGCATGTCTAGACTAGTTGTAGAATAGTTCTACATAATTATCTAGATTAAAATTTATTTTAATTAGATCAATTTAAATCTAATTTTTTAGATTATTATGAGATAATTTAGATCTAAAAATATGCATGATTCGATACATGAGATGTATGCAAAATATGCCATGATTAGATTTAATTTATATATGAGATATATGATATAGATCTAAAACTATTTTGTAGTATTGCATGTTCCTGATTAAGGCGTTCCTCTTGGCCATCCGGTCATAAGAATGAAGAAGAGTTTAAAGGCCCTCTCCTCCCATCCGATGGGGTGTTCTTATGACGTATAGGGATGCTGCGTGTTCGTCCTTAATCAGAAATCCAAAACTTACTTTCTGCAAAACCCTAGATCTTGAAACCCTAGGATTTATTGGGCATATTTTGTTTATGAACCCTACTTAATTAAAAATTAAGATTATAAAATATTAATTAGGTCTAAAATTGAGAATTTTAGATCTAATACATATTCATAATACTGGGTTCGGGCTTGGGTAGCTCAATTAGGTCTAAATGATTGATCAAATCGAATCAAGAGTTGGTTAGATGGGATCAACAATGCTTAAATTGACCAGCCTAATAGGATTAAGTCTGGGTCAAGATTGAGTCACGATCAAGCAAGACCAAATGAGGCTCAGAGGTTAGAGTCTGGATTGTAGGCTAACTCAATTGGTTCTGACTCAACAATTTGGTGTCTAAGATAAGTTTGGCACATACGATCGACTGATTTTTAATTGGAAGCTACTCGACCTGAATGCATTCTTGTATGAGTTAATGGCATATTCCTTCCACCGGTCTCACTTACCTGGCCATATCTGTTGACACAGTTCTGATCTAAGGTGGTCAATAATCCGAGCTAACCCATGCCACTAGGTTAGTCATAATTGTTATGACTATGACAAGTCTAGTTTAATGAGACCTGAATCAATTCTCCCTAAAGAAAAAGATTAAGTCTGAGGTCTTCCACCATTGTAGATATACGGGCCCTTCCCGGGGTTGATTGTTCTCGATTGGATACAGTGGCTCAGTTGCACCGGGAAGATGCAACCATGTCTATTAGGCATTGGATGCTATGGGCTGGAGGATGAGTTGGACTCAATATTTCGAATATGGTGAGAGACTCAATTAGGAATCCAGTCTATGCAAATGGTGGGTCTGACTTAACTAAGGAGTGGATCAATATTTCGGATATGGTGAGATTCATAAATTAGAGACCAAGTTTGGGTGCACCATGATTAGAAAATCATTGAACAAGTGTTGTTCACTCATTGGCTAACCCATCACCAATAACTATTAGGTGAGGTGATGAGTTAGTTGATGAGACCGCACCACCCACTAGAAATCATTAATCGTGAAGATTTTTGCATCTCTATAGAGGGAGTGTAGGGATCCGAGAAAATAGTGGAAGCTAATTTATTTAAAAATAAAATTTTTAAATAAATTGGTCAAGTCATAATTACAGTATCTAACTAGAATCTTTAATTCTCTATAGAAAAATATCTACGTCCAACCCATTTGCACGTATCCTGGACACACACAAACTGACCGGACCCAATTACAAAGATTGGCTCAGAAACTACAAAATCATTTTGGATTTCGAGAAGTTAACCCATGTATTGCACCAGGACCCTCCCACCTTACCAGCCCATCCATCCACTGAATAGAGAGCGTCTCTGAAAAAATGGATAGACGAAGATAATAAGGCTAGATATTACATGTTGGGCTCGATGTCTGATGAGCTCCAGCACTAACATGAAGATATCGGAACTGCTCGCCAAATGTTGGCTCACCTACAGGAGATGTTTGGTGAACAAAGTCACACAGCCAAGTATCAAGTCATGAAATGACTTTTTAAGGCTAAGATGCATGATGGGCAGTCAGTCCAAGATCACTATCTGATGATGATCAATAAAATGGAAGAGTTTGAGAAACTTGATATGAACTTAGACTTGGATCTGCAGAACGATATTATTCTGCAATCCTTGATTGATGCATATGGGCAATTCCTCATGAATTACCACATGCATAAACTTCAAAATTTCTTGGCCGAATTAATGAATATGCTGGTCATCGTTGAGCTTTCTATGAAAGATTCTAAAGGCTCAATTCTTGCTATGGAACGGACTTCTTCCAAAAAAAAATCTTATGGAAAGAAAAAGAAGTCTGTGAAAAAGTAGAAGGTGGAAGGAGCCAAGAAGAAGAAGGTAGAGCCAAAGATGAAAGCCGCTGCCAAAGGAAAGTATTTCCATTACAACAATGATGGCCACTGGAAGCGAAACTGCTCAACTTACCTGGCCACCCTGAAGAACAAGAAGGATGGTCCTTTTGGAGGTATGCTCGTTATTGAGTCTAACCTTATGATTTCTTCTACATGCAGTTGGGTGCTTGACTCTGGTTCTAGTGCTCATCTGTGCACTTTCATGCAGGATCTTGAGGATAGCAGGAGGCTGAGGGATGGAGATATGATCATACGCATCAGTAATGGAGCAAGAGTTGCTGCAGTGGTGGTGGGAACATACCCTCTCCGATTGCCATCTGATTTAGACTTAGTTTTGAAAGACTGTTATTATGTGCCTATAGCTAGAAGGAATTTGATTTCTATTTCATGCTTAGCACAAGAAGGCTATGTGATTACCTTCTTTAAGGACCATTGTAACATTCTTTATGAAAGAAATAAAATTGCAAATGGTTTCCTTATTAATGATCTTTATCAGCTACATATTGATGTACCTGTTCTAACTATCGAAAAAAATGTGAATGCCAAATGACCTAGGGATAGTCCAAATGATAGATATCTATGGCACCTAAGATTAGGTCATATAGCAGAAGATAGGATTAACAAATTAGAGAAAAATGGGCTATTGAGTCCATTGACTTTCGAGTCATATCCAACTTATGAATCTTGTCTCCAAGGCAAAATGACCAAACTCCCTTTTGTAGGACATGGGGAGAGGGCCACAGATCTCCTTGCCCTAGTACATACTAATGTGTGCGGCCCATTTAATGTACCGGCTAGAGGCAATTTTATCTACTTCATTATCTTTACGGATGATCTGTCTAGATATGGGTATGTGTATCTTATGAGATACAAGTCTGAAGCTTTTGAAAAGTTCAAAGAATTCAGACATGAAGTAGAAAAATAAATTGAAAAACCCATTAAGGTTCTTCGATCAGATCGAGGAGGTGAATACCTTAGCCAAAAATTTCTAGACTATCTCAAGGATAATGGCATAGTCTCTCAATGGACTCCACCAGAAATACCTCAACTCAACGAAATTTCAGAATGGAGAAATCGAACTCTACTGGATATGGTCCGATCCATGATGAGCTTCACAGACCTTCCTGATTTTCTTTGGGAACATTCATTGTTAACTTTAATTTATCTACTGAATAGGGTTCCCTCTAAGACCGTTCCTACTACACCGTATGAGATATGGCATGGTAAGAAACCAAGTCTGAGTCATCTCAGAATTTAGGGTTGTCCGACTTATGTTAAAAGACAACAAACAAACAAGTTAGAGTTTAGGTCCTTTAGATCTCGATTCATAGGATATCCTAAAGAGTCATTAGGATACTATTTCTACATTCTAGAAGACTATAATGTGATTGTGAGTCGACATGCCATCTTTCTTGAAAAATAGATTATTCAAGATAGTGGCATTGGAAAGCAGATTAACCTTGATGAAAAAGTCTCACAAGTACAATGAGCTAAGGACCAATTGGAACAAAATCAGGTTGAGCCAATAAAAATACTACCTCCTCCACCTCGTAGATCGGAAAGAGTTTTCCGTCCTCCTGAAAGATACTTAGGTATTATTTTAGAGGAAGTAGAGAAAATATTCCTCGTAGGTAATGGTGCTCATGGTGATGATCCCAAAACCTACAGTGAGGCGATATCAGATATCGACTCTGAGAAATGGCTAGAGGCAATGCAGTCAGAAATTGATTCGATGCACTTGAACCAAGTCTGGACCTTGGTAGATTCACCAGAAGGTATAGTACTTATTGGATGTAAATGGATCTTCAAGAGAAAGATTGGGGCAAATGAAAATGTGGAGACATTCAAGGCTAGACTAGTGGCAAAAGATTATAATCAACGCAAAGGCATTGAACTATCAGGATACCTTTTCTCCAGTGGCTATGCTAAAATCCATCCGCACATTTGCTTGCCGTTGCAGTCCTATTTCGATTATGAAATATGACAAATGGACGTGAAAATGGCGTTCTTGAATGGATATCTTGAGGAAGATATCTATATGGAACAGCCGCTAGATTTCACATTCAGTGATACTATCATCATAAGGTTTGCAAGCTGCAAATATCCATATATGGACTTAAGCAAGCATCTCAGAGCTGGAACACTCATTTCAATGATGTGATCAAAATGTTTGGTTTCATCAAAAACGAAGAGAAACCATGTGTTTTCAAAAAGGTCAGTGGGAGCGCTGTTGTCTTCCTCGTATTATACGTGGATGACATCCTCCTTATTGGAAATAATATTCCCATAATGACAACAGTCAAATTATGGTTGTCCAAGGAATTATCCATGAAAGGATCTAGGTGAACCATCCTTTATTCTAGGAATTAAGGTCTATAGGGATAGACTGAATAGAATGCTAGGACTTTCACAGAAGATGTATATAGAGAAAGTACTAAAGAGGTTTAGTATGGAAAACTCTAAGAGGGGATTAATACCCTTCAGACATGGTATTCATCTTTCCAAGAAGATGTGCCCTAGCACACTTGAAGAAATAGAACGTATGAGCAAGCTCCCTTATGCTTCTGCAATAGGGAGCCTCATGTATGCCATGCTATGTACATGACCTGATATAGCCCACGCTGTGAGTGTCACAAGCAGATATCAGTCAAATTCAGATGAAGAACACTGGACTTCTGTGAAATGTATCCTTAAGTACTTGAAAAGAACTAAGGATATGATGTTGGTCTTTGGTAACGGAGAACTCCAAGTCCAGGGATACACAGACTCGGATTTCATATCCGATGTAGATGATTGAAAGTCGACATCTGGGAGTCTGTTTGTATGCAATGGTGGTGCTGTCAGCTGGAAGAGTTCCAAGCAAACTGTGATAGCAGATTCCACCATGGAAGCAGAATATATCGGTGCATCAAAGGCTGCGAAAGAAGCATTCTGGTACAAGAAGTTTGCTACAAAAATTAGAGTAATGCCATCAGATGCCATTTCTCTATAT
Source organism: Cocos nucifera (assembly GCA_006176705.1). Lineage (NCBI taxonomy): Eukaryota > Viridiplantae > Streptophyta > Magnoliopsida > Arecales > Arecaceae > Cocos > Cocos nucifera. The sequence goes on along the minus strand of QRFJ01000468.1, from coordinate 2,069,010 downwards.
TATGACAACAATGGCGCCATAGCTCTTGCTAAGGAGCCAAGGTCTCACCAGAAATCCAAGCACATTGAGCGGCGATACCACCTCATCCATGATTACCTCGAGAAGGGTTACGTCGAGGTCAAGAGGGTCAACTCCATAGATAATGTGGCAGACCCACTTACAAAACCATTGCGCCAGTAGAAGATCGAAGCCCACCTTGAGAAGATGGGACTTAGACTTATAGCCAATTGGCTTTAGGATAAGTGGATGATTGTTAGATATATGTACCCTAGAAGCCAGAATTGACTGACACTTGTAATACACTTCTAGGGGCTAAATTATAATTTTGATTAATATTAATAAAATAGATTATTTTCTATCACATATGTGTATTTAGTGTCTATGATACATCCTTTGAGTTAATGGTAATGATAATTCATATTTTTAAGAGTTGAAAATTTAAGACATGAATAATCATTATTAACTCATAAAATGCTTCCGACCATAAGATCATCACGAGAATGGTGATTGATCCAAAAGGTTGGTGTACAATCGCTTCTCTTTAGTAGATGAGTCTTGAGTCTACGGTGTGGAGACACCAGAGTGAGAGTACAAATACTCGTTAGAGAACGAGGGCACTGAGCATGACCATCTCGAGTAGTCATTAGGGAGTCTACCTTCTCGTCAATGACTAACTCGATGCTGCAGTAGTGTGTCTGCTTCTTTGACCTGAGATGCATCGATAGTTCACCTTGAGGGTGTTATAGTTTGACTACACCATTACTCGATTTCCTAGCCATTCGAAATTCTGAGGTATATGTTGGCTATAGCATGTTCATTGTAGGAACTGGATAACATCAAGATGGAATCTATCTACCTCGGTGGTAGAGGAGCAGCCCTATGATGATCATAAGAATCAAGTCTAGAAGTCCATGGCCATGGCAGAGTGAAATAATAGAAAGAGTTTCTATTTAGGTTTTTACATTGGACTTGAATCAAATGATTACATCATATGACAAAGACTAGGGTTTGACGAGTTCACCTTAACCCTAATCTGATCGAGGCTCAAGATAGAAGAACTTAATCACACAAATAGCTGCATCAAGAGGTTCGCATTCAGCTCTGATGGATTGCCACCATATACTGCTAGGTGTCACTAGTGGATTTTGGGAGCAATTAGAATGATTTAGATGATCGATCATTCTAGCTGTTCGAATTAGAAGAGTTCTAATCCATTGAAAGGAGTTTCGATGATGTCGATGATAGAGATCATGACATATCCCATTACCATATAGAACTGAACCTAATTGGGTCATACAAATAAGGGTTTGAATCTGGTGATCATCAATTGAACTAATTCAGTTCAATTGATCTGAATGAAATTCAATTATGTTCAAGGAAATCGTGCTAGCACTCGATTGAACCTAACGTTCTTCTTTTACTATCATAAACAGTTGTCCTGACTGAGCCAAAGAAGTTTGTGCTCGATCAAAGGCCTTCACTTTATCTGACTGGAGCTTGTTCAAGTCAGAAAAGGTTGTCTTATTTTGTAAGACATTACCTACCATTTTTGATCACCTACCATTTCTCGTCCTTTGACTTTGGTCAAAAGTTGACCTTTAACTGGTCAAACATTGACCATTGATACTTTGACTTTTATCCATGTGTCACGCACCTATTGGAGAGCTGGTGGGGGCCTGTCCCCCTGCTAGAACTTGGCAAGGAGGAGGGCGCACGCCATCCTTGGCGTGTGTCCATGTTGGAGGCGCCCAGGAGTCCCTGTTGGATAGGAACTACATCTCCTTTTTGGATTCCGATTAGAGTTCTCCTAAGAACCAACTTTGACTGATCTTAGGCACCCTCTAAGGAGGAATCCAAGGAACTCTATTCCCACCAATCAGATTTAGATCTGATTTCACAAAGAGTTATGATTGGTTGGGAAGAAGAGGAGTTGGATCACAGACAGCCTATAAATAAGATCCTGTGCCCAACTCAAATTAAGATTGAAAAGGAATTCAATTCCTACGCCCCAAGGTCTTCTCTCCCCTCTTCCTCCATGCCAAACCCACCTTCTCCTTCTCCTTCTCCTCTCCACGTCCAAAGAGGTTTGGACCTTGGTTGGTGCGATCCAGATGCGAGAAAGATGACCGAAAGCTAGAAGGCTGCACTGCTGCATAGGACAACTGCTGATCTTCGAAAGGAGTTTTGAAGATCCTCCATATTAGATCCAGATCTAATTTTTGGAGACATGATAGAGAAGAAGAGGATCTCTAGATTCAGCCCGAGTGGATATCGATAGAGGCCAGGCACTTGCATGGCTAGATCCAGAACCTTCCGCTACTTACAGGATCATCATTGGGTAATAGGATTACCCACTTCAAGATAAATTAAATTTGATTTAATTTATCTAAATTTATTTTAATCATTAAAATAATAAGAATTAGATCTAAAACATCCCAGATCTAATTTGAATCAAAGAAAAATTTTTTGAAATATATCTCTTGATCTGATCAGATCTGAATGAACCTGGTCCGGAAAATCAGGATTTTTCTTCACATTATTGGCTTGTTCTTTAGGATTTAAAAGAGCTGATACTCTATTTTTTATATTGTGCTAAAATTTTATTTATATTTTTTGATTTCTTTACAAGTTTCTTTGGAAGAAAAAAACTTGGGGTTTAGGCCTGTCCAAGCCCAAAATTGAACATTGTAGGTTTTGGTTGGTGATCCCGAAAAACCAACTGGATTGTTAGTGAACCTGGAAAACTAACGGTGTTAGATTTTGGTTGGTGCTCCTATGAAAATCAACTAAATTTTTTTTGTGAGCCTGAAAAAACAAACACACTATAATCAAGGATAGATTATAGTAAAATTTTTAAAAAAAGCTTGGAGAGTGGACATAGGAGCGGGTTACTCCGAACCACTATAAATCTTTGTGTGTTTGTATTGTGCTTTTTTCTTCTATCTCTCTATATACTTTGTATGCTTATAATTCTTACTTTACTTTCATAGTTTGATTTTGTTATCTTAATTCCACTGCTCATATTTTATACATCTCATCCTCACCACTTAGATTAAAATCAAAGCACATAATTGCTTAGAGTTAAATTTGGCCAAAGCTTTTATAAGAACCCAATTCAACCCCTCCCCCCCTCTTGGGTTGCTACCTCTGGGCAATAGATGAGGGCCATTTCTTCATCTTGTTCTTCATCTTCCATTTCATCGGATTCCTCATCTTGTTGAGTGGTGGATTAAAAGGCTATTTTTTTTTTCTTGACATCTTCTTCTTGATGTTGTTTCATGCTTAGCTCGTGCATCATTAATGATCCTAGAAGCTCCTTCAAGGATAAAACATTCAGATCTTTGGCTTCTTGGATTGCAGTCACTTTAGCCTTTCATGTTCTTGGCAAAGACCTAAGAATCTTCCTCATATGGTCATTGTTAGAATAAGACTTGCCAAAACTTTTAAGATTATTTATAATATCCATAAATCTAGTAAATATTTTGGTTATTGATTCATTATGTTCCATTTTGAAAAGTTCATATTTATACACAAGCATGTTAATTTTTGACTCCTTAACTTGATTAGTGCCTTTATGAGTTACTTCTAATCTATCGTATATTTTCTTAGCCGACATGCATGTTGAAATACGATTAAATTCATTAGCATCTTAAGCATAATATAAAACATTTGTGGCTCTTGCATTGAGTTGAACCATTTTCTTATCAACCTCATCCCATTCATTTTAGAATTTGGTTGATTCCACACCATCAATTATCTTAATGGATGTGTGTGGTCCATTAATTATGATACTCCGCATATTATAGTCAAGTGCTTGTATGAATATTCTCATTCGAGCTTTTCAATAAATATAGTTTGACCCATTGAAAAGTGGAGGTCGGTCTATGGACTGTCCCTCGACTAGAGAAATACTAACTTGAGTTGCCATAGATTTTTGGCTCTTTGATGGTTAAATCAAAGTAGGATTAGAGCACCAAGCTCCGATACCACTTGTTGCCCAGCTATACAATCTAAGAGGAGAAGGGAGAATTAGATTTTTAAAATTTTAAAGCTAATTTAAAGATATCAAGATTGAATGATAATATGCAAATCATGTGTGTAAAGCGATTTAGGTTAGATAAAAATATAAAAGATTTGAGAGGAAGAATTTAACAAATAAAAAAAAGAAAGATAGCAAGCACACCATAAATAAGCAAGATTTATAGTGGTTCGGTGCTTTCCTTGCACCTACATCCACTCTCCAAGCTTCTACTTGAGAATTCAAAACCACTAAACATATTCAATCAGAATACAACGTCGGTACCTCCAACCCTAGCTATCCCAAGCTAGCATACTTATTTCTTGGGTACAAGCCAATCTTACACACTCTGATTTAAGGTTTGGATCAACCTTTCCCAAGTTTTGGAACTCCCAAAACTTGAATCAAAATAATAAAGTAGAGTATAAGTGTTAATCAAATACAAGTTTAGCTCCCTTAATGAGCAAATAAAATCTTAAGAATGCTTTTCACAATAATGGAGGAAATTTTTTTTATTTTTCTCAAGATTGTTGGAGATTTGAATGAGCTCTTGAGAGGTTAGTGAACTTGAAATAAAAGCTTCTTTACTTGAAGATGACTTTTGCTTAGGGCTAAATTGAATAATGAAATCTCTTATGTTTTTCCCTTTTTTATAGCCTTTTAAATCTTTAATGGATGGAGGAGAGAATCCTGAGCAAGATTTATAGCCATTAGAGATCTTAAAGAAAGTATTAAAAGCTGCCAAAATGGAATAAAACTAGCCGTTACAGAAGATTTTCGTCATAGGGGTCGACTCATGGGTCGACCTCTGGCACAGGGGTCAACCTCGAGATCGACCTCTGAGATAGAATCCATAAAATTGACTATTCTATATTTTTAACCTTCAAAATAGCAGAGGTCGACCCTGGGGTCGATCCTTGGCATAGAAACAGCATGCCAAAAAGCCTATTTCAGCAGGGGACGACCTAGGGGTCGACCCTTTTGCTTCAAACTTGATTTTCTCCCGAAATATGCATCCAAAACTCATAGGACTACCTCCAAAGGATCAAAAATCTTCTATACTTACTCTTGAGGCTCTCAGATTAAAATTTGATAAAATTATGATTTTGCTCCTGAAATATAAACTATCCTTTTCCAAGCCAAATTCATTAGTAATCCTCTCAAATACTTTGTAATCATCAAAATCAATTCTCAGAGCAACAGCTCTTTTGAGATTTTCTCCTTGAGCTTGATCTGTCTTCCCATACTACCATCTTGAATAAACTATTTTTTAAGAAAAATTGCATATCAACTCACAATCACATTATAGTCCTTCGAAAGATAGAAGTAACATCCTAACGACTTCTTAGGATATTCAATGAATTGAGCTCTAAAGGATCTAGATTCTAATTTATCTGCCTATTGTCTCTTGACATAGGTCGGACAATCCAAAATCTTGAGATGACTTAGACTCGACTTCTTATCATGCCACATCTCATATGGTGTGGTAGAAATGGTTTAGAAGGAATCCTATTCAGTACATAAATAGCTATTAGCAAACTATGTCCCTAAAGAAATTTGGAAAGGTCCGAGAAGCACATCATGGAATGAACCATATCTAATAGGATCTGGTTCCTTCATTCTGAAATTCCATTGAGTTGAAGCATTCTAGGTAGAGTCCACTATGAGACTATGCTATACTCCTTGAGATAGTTTAAAAATTTTCTACTAAGGTATTCGCCTTCTCAATTTGATCGAAGAATCTTAATAGGCTTTTCGATCCGTTTCTCCACTTCATGTTTGAATTTTTTGAATTTTTCAAAGATCTCAGACTTGTGATGCATCAGGTACACATACCTATACTGAGAAAAATTATCGATAAAGTAATGAAATAGACAAAACCGCCTCTGACTGGCACATCGTATAGGCTACAAATATTTATATGTACCAAGGCAAGTAATTCTATGGTCCTTTCCTCATATCTCATAAAGGGCAGCTTGATCATTTTGCATTGAAGGAACAACTCACAAATTGGATATGACTCAAAAGTCAATGGATCTATTAGTAGGGATTTCTCCAATTTGTTAATCCTGCTTTCTACTATATGACCTAGTCTAAGGTGCCATAGGTATTTTTCATTTATGCTAACTCTAGGTCTTTCCAATCCTATGGCATTTACATTTTACTTGACATAATTAACAGGTATATCTGCATGTAACTGATAGAGACCGTTTATTAAGAAACTACTTTCAATTTTATTTCTTTCATAAAGAATGATATAGTGGTCCTTATTGAAACTAATTACATAGCCATCCTATGCTAAACAGGAGACAGAAATTAGATTCTTGCTCATAGCAGGTACATAAAAATAGTCTCTTAAAACTAAGATGCTTCTAGATGATAATCATAGATGGTACATTTTCATGGCCATAGTAGCAACTCTTGCTCTATTTTCGTTGTGTAAGATCATCTCATTATCCCTTAGCCTCCTATTATCCTTAAGACCTTACAAGAAAATGCACAAATGAGCACTAGATCTAAAGTCAAGCACCTAACTGGATGCAGAAGAAATTGTTAGGTTCATTTTCATGACAAACATACCTTCAGAAGGTCCTTCTTCTCCCTTATTCTTCAGGCTTGCCAGATAAGCACGACAGTTCCACTTTCAATGGCCATTGGAGTTGCAGTAGAAACACTTTCCTTTCTCTATGGCCTTCTTCTTCGGCTCTCTCTTCTTCTCCTTCTTCTTCCCCTCCATCTTCTGCTTCTTCGCAAACTTCTTCTTTTCTCATAGGATTTTCTCTTGGAAGAAGTCTACTTCATAGCAAGAACAGAGCCTCTTAAACTCTTCAAGGTCCCTTCAGTAGTCACTAGCATGTTCATCAACTCAGCCAAGGTGCACTAGATCTTATTCATATGAAAGTTTACAATAAACTGCCCATATGAATTAGTCAAGGACCGCAAAACTAGATCAATCTACAGATCTTTGTCCATCAACATACCAAGCTTCTCAAGCTCCTCCAAATTCTTGATTATCGATAAGCAATTATCATGAATCGATTGCCCATCATGCATCTATGCATTGAAGAGTCTTTTAGACACTTCACAGTGTGCTGTGCGACTCTACTCACCATACAACTTTTGCAGATGAGCCAACATGTGGCTGGCAATCTTCATGTCCTTGTGTTGGTGCTATAATTTAATGCATATTGAGGCCAATACATGGCACCTGATCTTACTGTCGTCATCCAACCACTTCTTATGAGATACTCTCTGATTGACGGTCGGATGGGCTAGAAGAGGAGGAAGGTCCTGGTCCAAGACATGGGTCAGCTTCTCAGAACTAAAAATGATTTTCAGGTTTTGAAGCCAATTCTTGAAATTGGGTTCAGTCAGATGGTTGGTCTTTAGGATTCTGGCTAAAGGGTTGGATGCAGATATTTTTTTATAGAGAATCAAAGTTTCTAGTTAAACTTGTAATTGACTTAACTAATTTATTTTAGAGATTTTATTTTTAAAATAAATTTTGGGCTTTCATTATTTTTTTGGATTCCTACATTACCTTGAAAGAGATGCAAAAATCTTTGTGATCAAAAACTTTTAATGGGTGGTGCAGGTCCCACTAATTGGCTCGCCACCTCACCTAACAGTTATTAGTAATGAGTCATCCAATGAATGGACAACTCTTATCCAATGTTTCTCTAAACATATTGTACGAAACTCGATCTCTAATTCATGAAGCTCTTTGTGCTCGAAATATTGTTCTACTTCTTAGTTAAGTCAAACCCATCATTCGCATGAACTGGATTCATGATTGGGATGCTCACCATATCCAAAATATTAAGCCCAACCTATCCTCCAATCCATAGCATCCCATACCTAATAGCCATGATTGCATCTTTCTGGTGCAACTGAAGCACTATATCCAGCCAAGAACAATCAACCCCAGGAAGAATCCATACAACTATAATAATGGAAGACCACCTAACTTAATATTTTCTTAGAAAGATTTTAATTCAGGTCTATTTAATCCTAAATAGCCATAATGATTATGACTAACTTAGTGGCATGGGTTAGCTTGAATTGTTAGTAACCTCAATACAGAACTGGGTCAACTTAGTTGGCCAGATAAGTAAGATCAGTGAGAGAGATATGTCATTAACTCACCATAACTATCATAAATTTATTAATAAAAGTATTAAAATATATAATAATTAATATTTATTTTAAAAAATTGATATTTTTATTTATATTTTATAGAAAAGAAGACCATCAATAAGAAGAGCTCAATTTATAGGATAAAAATAAAATAAATTTAACATAAATTGGAGCTAAATAAAAAAGTTATGAAGGTCGAAAGTTTTAAAAAGATAATAAAAAAATAAAAATTGGTTGGTCTAGTGAGAATCGGACCATGCGTGCGAACCAGCTCAAAAACCCAACCCGCAGTGCTCGTGCCAACCCACACACAAAGGAAGCCCGTGCAACGCATTTGGCCTAGCCTAGCTTCCTGTTCAGATGACGTCAACCTGACGTCAAAATCATCGCGGTCCATGGTAAACCGCGACAACGCGTGGAAGGGATGGACCCTTAAAGGGTCCACAAAAAATTCATCATGACTTACAGTGGCATTTTCATCATTTTTGCTGACACGGCAGGCAGTGGTTGGATGTGGTCTTCACGGTGCCTGATCCACATAGTCTACAACAATAGTGATGCATGATCATGTGGTTCAGAATGCTTCCAATTCAGATCTAATAGCTGGTGTTCAATCCAATTTGATTAAGAAATTCTCTAGCCACTATTGCGCCATCTGATGGTCCCAAATGTTTCTGGCTTCAATCTGATGGTCCAAATTTGATCAGGGTGATGATCAAAAGTTATGCAATGGATTTTGATGGATTTTAGGCCTTTGATCAGTGATCCGACGGCTAGGAATCTCTAGATCTATTAAATTCTAGTCAAACTCCAATTGGACTTCGATAAGGACTCACAAACTCCCTATTTTCACTCTATGTAAGCCCCTATTATGCTAGTCCTGAAGAGAGACCTCCCCTTGGGAGGAAAAATTAGCTCTTTCTCCTCTCCTCCTCTCTTCTCTCCTCTTTTCTTTTCTTCTTTCTTTTTTCTTTTTTTTCTTTTTCTATTTCTTGTTCTTTTCTGGAGTTCTGAACATGTTAGGAGCTGAAGAATTTCATACTATATATGGCTAGGGAGCGAAATTCTAGGAGAGTTGATAAAGTTTTCGAGCATTGATTGTATTTTTTTTTTGTAATTTCTTTTATGCAATGAATGACATGTTCTCCTATCTAATCTTAAATTTTATCCTCCATATATGACATCTTGCATTAACATACTTATTATTAATTAATATCTAAATAAGCTATATTTATGGAGATGGGTTGTGATTGGGAGATATAGTCCATACTCGATTTAATAGTTTATATTAGAGAAAATCATTAAAAGCCATATTATCAATTTTTAAGAATTAAAGTAATGAACAGCTTATGATTCTATTGAGATGGGTTGTGATCAAGAGATACAGTTCATGCTAAAAAAAAATAGATTATAGTCATAACTAAATTTTTAAAAATATTAAATTCTTGTATTAAAAAGAATTACCACAATCTTGCTAGAGATGAATTCAAAATTTTAGAATATTTTTAATTAATTCTAAAATTTTAATTAATTAAGTATTTATTTTTTTATTTTATTTTTTTAAATTTTTATTTTAAAATTAAATTTAAAATTTTATTTTTAATTAAATTAAACGTAACTTAGTCTTCAATCCTCGAGAAAATTGACATCTGACTCATTACTATTCTAAACAGTAAAATTGAGTTAAATTTTTATTTATTACTATAATGACAAGCATCAAATTCTTGGCACCGTTGTCTGAGATTATAGCATGATTGCTTTAATTAATTAAAAATTAATAAATTAGTTAAAAAATAAAAAAAATTATTACTTTTTAATTTTATCTAGTTATTATTGTCTTTCATAATTGATTTCTACTTTCTATAACTTAGATTAATTTATTATTTTTTAAGACAATCACTTGAATTTACTTTCTTTTGCAAAATCACATGAATCAAAAACTAAAAAAATATAGCTTAATTAATTTAGTATAATCAAAAATATAAAATAAAATTAATTTTTAACATGTTTGTATACCTTGCTTTCTTTGCATTGCATCTTCATAATTAACTTTAAGGGTGCAATCCATTAAACAAGATAAGGTGGGGATTTGATCATCCTTTCTTAGCCCATAAGCCACCATCCTTCATATTGCATTGATCCAGATCTTAATTTAAAATTAATTAGACGTTAGCCCTTAAGGATATTCGAGTTTATTTAGACAAGAAATTCTAAGAGTTGGACCGAATTAGGATTAGTTAGTTTAACTGGTGTCTAAGGCAAGTGGTTCAGGAATTACGTCCTAAAGAAAGATGATTACTTAATTGGTTTAGTTAGTTTACCTGGCCAAGACAATTGGTGTCTAAGAAAAGCAACGGAGGACTCCCACCGACCTTACACTTACTTGGCTAGTTGAGTGGCTATTTTTTGCTTGAAGGGTTTGAAGGTGATCTTGGTAGTTAGGAGCTATCTAGATATAGGTTAATCCTAGGATAGAGAGTTCATGCTTATTTAACTTAATTATAATAAATAATAAATATCAAATATTAATTAATTCTTCGTATCTATCATCCTTAGATCTAGGATCCTCTAGGCTCTTATCTTTAGAATTCTCTCTCTCCATCTCTTTTTGTATTCTTTAAATAAGATAAATAAAATAAATAACAATCAAAGATGGATTTTTATGCTGAACTATCCAGTAGAGTAGATCATCTAGAAGCCAATAGAAACTCTTTCTATCCATCTTTTCTTCCTGCATAATAAGTTTGTACAATTTGTTCGAGCCCCACTTACTTTACAAGTGAATGTCTACATCGATTTTCTGAGTATATATATGAACAAGTTTATCAAGATCAAATATAAATAGCCTATAGACTAGAAAATAATCCATACTTTAACACTTACAATTCAGGTTAGGAGGCTTAACCAAATTTTTCATGGCAATCACAACCAGTGGTTACCCCAATGCCACAATGACCCACATTTATGAAAGTATATTATGATATGTCCTACCCATAATATCAATCTTCTCCAAATAAAAATGAGTCAACTTGTGAAGAGAGAATTTAGCAAGCATTAGAACTTACCAATCAACCATTGAACAATTCAAATGATCAAAGGCTTAACTCATTAGAAAAAAGCCTAGAAGTCATGATGTAGACTACGATCGAACTTATGAATTCAAATTCTCAAGCCATGCTCATCTAGAAATATAGTTGGATTAGTTAGTCATGGTTGTTAGTAAAAGTGAGTTGCCCAATTAGATCGAGAGACCCTGAGGGACCATGCATAGCTAGAAATTTTAATATCCCAGAAGCTTTTTCTAAATAATCAATTAAAATTCTCAAAAATAATATGGTCATAGAACAAACCTACATAACTAAAAAGACCCTCTTAAACCATATTACCGAGATAGCAAAATATAGAAGAGAATAAGAATAGAGGGATAAATCATTTTTATTATCATCTTCTTTACCTATGGTCATAAAACAACCTCGCAAAACTAAAAAGATCCCATTAGACCATATAACTGAGGCAAATGTATAGAAAAGAACTAGAATGGTGGAATGAACCAATTTCATCATCATCTTACTTACCTATGGATCCTTTCCCAAGTATCTTAGAATCACCAATTGTTGGAAATGGTGTCCTAAATCCAATCGTTAGCTTGTTGACGATTGTGCTGATTCTTATATTTATATATAAATTATAAATAAATAAAAATATTTTAATATTTTTTATCATAAATTCTTTCATCTTCTAATGAACTCCTATGTTGTGGTGAAGTTCTTAGGACTATTTAGAATCGATAAATGAGGATTTATTATTTAGTTCTTAAATCTGTTCACGATCAAATGATACGTTGTTACCAAGAACGATAATGTTTATTGAGTGTAGATCATTGTGTGTCATATGGATTGATTGTCCTCTTAACTAAAGAGTGTGGAGATACTAGTATGGCATGTAGATGAGATGTAGGGGTACATCTACACTGAACGTGACCAACTCTGGAGCTTTTCTGCTATCAAAATTTACTCTGATGGAATATAGGTATAAGTGTTCCTCTGACTTGAGATCACCATGATGATTTTCAAGCAATTCACTATGCTTTGGTGTCGAATTATCTAAATTTTTAATTCAGAGATGAAAGATTTCTGAGCACAGTCAAGTATTTAAGAAGTTGGTGTGTAAATCAAGATGAGATTGACCACTCCAATTCAGGAGCTATATTAATTATGTTTCAATTTAGCAAAATCTTGATCAGGATAGTTCTTATGAGAAGTCATAGAACTGATTGCATTGAGATATGATTTGGATGTATTTATCAGGGTTGACAGTTTAACTCTGAGTCATCCTATACACAAAGATCAAAGGGATGAATTATACAGAAACCATATTCACATAGGTTCTAAAAATTGCGATTGTGACTATTCGATCTATTCATACGTCGAATACCATTGCTAGATAGTCACTTCGATTGGTACATAAAGTGGTTCCTATGCTATCGACTTAGGATCGAACCTGTAGGGTCACACATACTAAAGATTACTACCTGATCTGATGATTGGTGAAGAGTCCCACCAGATTAGGACTCTTCGATCGAAACTCCTACTGGATTAAAACTCTAAGTCCTACCTATCTAAGACTTTGTGATCAAGAGTTTCACTGGTCTGGGACTCTGTGATCATAAGTTTCACTTATTTGGGATGCCGGGATCAAGAGTCCCACTGGTTTGAGACTCTTCGATCAAAGATTTCATATCGATGGAACTTCATTGCCTGGACACCTACCGAATTTGGACTCTATATTTATGAGATATTTAATTAATAATTTAATCACTAATTAACTCAATTTGATTGAATAATAATTTTTGGTTCAACTCTAATTGAATTGGATTTAGTTGGGTTTGACCCGATTAGGTTATAAGTTGACCTATCATCGAGGAGGTTTGATCCTTGATTTGAACAGGAGTTAGACTTGATCAATTTTTAATTTTATTAGAATTTAATTAATCCTAAATTATTTATATTTAATCTAATCTAATTGGGTCTAGCCAAATTTGTTTGGGTTAGTTCAATTGGATAAGGTTTAAATTTAAGACTAGTTTGACTAGTCTTCCCTTCCTAGGCCACCTCACTTCTATGCCCACATTTTCTATGAGAAAAATATTTCTTGTAAGTTTCTCCATGCAAAGAAAAGGCCCACGCCCAGGTATCTCTCGCCCTTATGGATAAGGGTTGGTGGTTAGTGATTCAAATTTGAATGAGAGTCAAATTTGAACCAACATCCTTATCTCTCCCTAACGCCACATCCTTTTGTGCGCCTCCTTTTCTACACAAGAAAAGTTCTCATGCTTTTGTCTCTACACACAAAGAGGGCAAGCTCCTGGCTTTCTCATGCCTTAGGTGGATAAGAAGGGGTTGGTTACCATTTGAATTCAAAATGAGTTTGAATTCAAATGGACAACCACTTCATTCTTATCCTCCCACTCGATCTTACACAAAAATAAAAGGAGATTGCTTCTGGGCATGCACACATCTTTTTGAGAGAGAAAAGTGTGCATGAGCCATCCCCCCTTGCATGGAAAATTCAAAATTCCATGAGAAAAAAGATACAGTGGGAGGTGTGGGCGCAGGGTTTTTTGAAAGCATACCTTAGGGTTCTGGCCTAGGATTCGGGAAGAGAGTTTGTGAGCGACAAGTGTCATGAGCCCACCAAACTTCTAGAAGTGCCCCCTCAGCCTCTCATCTCCATCCATTGGCAACTAGAGCATCCAAAGAGTTCGTGGATGAAGATTGAAGCTGTTCAATTGACATCAGCCATCGAAGGATTCCAGCATCGAGCTAGCACTTGGGAGGGGCCGATCGAGACTAGGGCCTCATGTGGATGATCCATGGAGGTCAGACACACTATGTGGCTATATCTTGATGAGTGGACCTCTCCCATGATGATCGAATTGCGATGTTCGACTACCCGCATAAGTATCGTATTTTGAACACGTAGTGTAGTAGTAAATAGTTTACCGCTATCAATTTAGTTTTCAAATTCAAAGCATGTATATCATATTTAGATCCTAAGTGTAGAATTTCCTAATATGATCAATAGCTCATAATTAATTAGATTAATTATATTTTCTACTATATTTAATAAATTTTTGAAAAAGTTTCGAAAGTAGGGCTAGAAATCCTGCACTGCACACCTTCAGTGATATAAGAGCAAGGTTCATTAAATATGATTTATATGCTTTGAAATTTAAAAATTATGAATATTAGATATGTATTTCATTCGAGTAGCCTAGTAATTGAGCTTGAATGAGCTACCAAGCCATCCGATCATAAGGGATAAGTATGGTTTAAAGGCCATCTCCTCCTATTCAATGGGGATCCCTTATGGTGGTAGGGGTTCCACCATGAACTCATTCCTAAAGATAAATGGTGAAAGAATTTTTTAGATTGACTTAATCTAAATATTAATCATGAATATGTTAGATTAGATCTAAATCTAGATTCATGATTTTTATGTAGTGTACATAGATTTCGATTAAAACCTATAATTAGTACTGTTTGTGAAATGAGCCAACCTATTTTTGAAATGAGTCGACCCATTTAGTAAACAGTAGTATGTTATGAAGAACCTTTCAAAATTTTAAAAAATATTTTTGAAATGCTAAACCTCAACTCTCAGCCCAAAAACTTAATTAAGATTTAAGTAAAATAAATTAGGGTTTAGAATTTGGAATTAAATATCCAAAGTCATTGATCATAAAACATGGATTATTAGGTTTGATGAATTAGATCCATTAATTGGATTAAATCTAAGGTTAGTTAAAGAATGGACTAACTTAGAGTAATTGATCAAATCTAATCAAATGTTGAATTAGATTAGGTCAAGAACTCTTTAGACTCAATTACAATAGTTGTAGTTGGTCAAGTCCATACTTTTAATGAGGATCAAATGAACTTGATTCGTGGCTACGCGGTTGAATCCAAAATTACTAGGTTGGTCAAATTGAAACTAATGAACCAAATGGTGTCTAAGATAAGTTTGACAGTCTAGACTAATGATTTTTAATTGGGAGCTACTCGCACTGATTCGATCTTTGATGAGTTAATGGCATATCCCTTCCACTAATCTCACTTACCTAGCTGATAAGCATCATAAATTCACCAATAAAAGTATTAATTTATTAATTAATTTATATTAATTTTTAAAAATTATTAATCAATTTATATATAATTTTTGAAAAATTCATATTTTTATTAATTAAAAAATTAATTAAAAAATAATAAAAAATAATAAAAATTAAAAAAATAAAATTTTATCATCAATAGAAAGATCTCATTTTTCTGATCATAACAAAATAAATTTCAAGTAAAACGGAGCTAAAATGAAAAAGATATGAATTTTTAAAAAAATATAAATTAAATAAAAAAGAAAACGGCTCAGCCGGCTCCGCAAGCCGAGCCACCAAGCCAAGCCGAGCCATCAAGCCGACTCAGCCATTGAAGCCATCAGTCGGTCCACGATCCAGGCGTGGACCGCCAGCTCAGCAAATTTCGGCGAATCAGAGATTGCCACGTGGTGGACCTAGACCCCTTAAGGGTCTACAGAAATTTATCGCGGCTCACAAGGGTAATTTAGTCTTTTCGTCTGATAACAGCAGCGCTGATTGGTTGCGGTGTGCGGTGCGGCCGGTCCACGCGGTCCATGGGAACAGTTATTGCGCGATCGGACGGATGTGGTTGTTTGCGGTCAGGATCGGACGGCTGTGGTTGCTTCCGAATTTTATTCAGATACAAACATCACGCGGATCACCATCGGACGGCAGCGCTCGATCCAGGCGATGATCCGATGGTCCAGAACGCTGCCGGCGGCGATCAAGACTCCCGAAGCACGATTTGCGGCCAGATTTCCTCGATCAAGCGCGATCCAACGGCCAGAATTTAATCCGACCCGATCTGAGCTTATCTGCATCCGATTTTGATGATTTTTGGACCGTTGGATTCCTGTTGAACGGCTGGATTTTATCAGATTTAGCAGAGTCATATCAGAGCTGTTTTGATTGAAATTTTATCCAAATTTCTTTATATTTTTACGATTACAAAGGCTATTAGTCCCATATTGCCTTTAGAAAAAATATCCAGCCCTCCTAGCTCTATAAAAAGAACCCCAGGCTATCAGAAATCGATATCTCCGATCAAAGTGAAGCTTTGGTACAGACCGAAGCCAGGCTATGGGTTAAAGACTGCTTCAAAGCAACGGGTGCTGAGAAGAAGAGCCGAGCTTCTACACCATCTTTCTGCCAATGCCGATCCAAGATCAGAGATCAGGCTATTTTATTTTATTTTTTTTAAATTTTATGTATTTAAATTTTAAAAATTTTAATTAATAAAAATTTTATTTTTATATTTTAATTTCTTGCTTTTTATTTTTATTGCAATTTAATTTCTACACTTTAAATTATTGCTTTGCAAGTAGATGCTAAGATCTAACTAATAGATCTTAGTAATTTTTATTTTTAATTTTCCGACTTCAATCCTAATTCCAAAAACTCAAATTCTTCTTCTTTTTTCAAAAATCAAAGATTTCAAATCTAAAAACACTACCTTCCCTATGGATTCGACCCGACTCACTACTATCTACGCAATTTTAATGATTTTAAGAAGTCGGATTAAACTGATAAACACGGTGTCTTAACGACAGCATCGCGTCCCTATCAAGTTTTTGGCGCCGTTGCCGGGGAAGGTTTTTAATTTTTGATTTTGATTTTTTTGATTTATTAAAAATAATTTCGGCAAACGCACCAAGTTTTTGGCGCCGCTGCCGGGGAGGCATAAAAATTAAAATTTCTTTATTTCTTTGATTTTTTTTTTTTACTGCCTACTCATTATTTTTTTATTTATTTTGCAGAAAAAAAAAAAGGAACAAGGAAGATTAGGGCACGAACAAAACTCTCAATCCTATTCGGTGAGATCATTCCTAAACCCTAAATCTCTTTCTTTATTTTTAATATTTACTTTATTTTAAATTAATTAAAAATATTACCTACATAAACCTAATTAAAAATCTCATCACAAGATTAGAAACCCTAATTATTTAGAGCATGCATCATATTAGTTTTATTTTTATTTTTATTTTTGGTGATTGCTGGAGGCAAGGTAAGCCTTTCAGAATACAATTAGTTACATGCATCTAGTTTAAATTGCATAGAACCCTTTGATTGAAAATTTTTTATGCATATTCATATTAAATCAAATTAAGGGCACAACCCAATTAAACAAGATAAGGTGGGGATTTGATCACCCTTCCTTAGCCCACAAACAACCAACCAGCATCCTGCATTGACCTAAGCCTTTAATTTTAAAATCAATTAGATATCAACCCTAGGAACTCGAGCTCAATAGGATAAGGAATCCAAAGAGTTAAACCGGGTTAGGATAAGTCAATTTGACTGGTGTCTAGAAAAGTGGTTCAGGAACGATTGGGCCCGAAGGAAGGTGGTTTCTAATTGGTTCCGTTCGCTTACCTGGCCAAGCATAATTGGTGTCTAAGGCAAGCAACGGGGGGACTCCCACCAACCTTACACTTATCTGGTCAGTTGATTGGCTAATCCTACACTTGGAGGGCTTGAAGGTGACCTTGACAGTTAGGAGCTGTCTAGATCTAGGATCACCCTTAGTCAGGATTGATTGACCAACTTGATTGCTAACCGTGATATAAGAGCAAAGGTCATTAAATATTATTATAGCTTTGAATTAAAAATTATGAATATTAGATATTATTTCAATTCGATGTAGCCTAAGTAATGAGCTTGAATGAGCTTACCAAGCCAGTCCATTCATAAGGTATAAGTAATGGTTTAAAGGCCATCTCTCCTCCTATCAATGGATCCCTATGGTAGGGGTTTCCACCATGAACTCATTCCTAAAGATAAATGTGAAAGATTTTTAGATGCACTTCATCTAAATATTAAATCATAGAATATGTTAGAGTAGATCTAAATCTAGAATTCCATGATTTTTTAAGTGTGTACATAGATTCGATTATAATATATTTAGTACGTTGTGAATGAGCCAACCTATTTTTGACATGGCTTCTGACAGGACATTTAGTAACAGTAGTAGTGTTAGAAAGAACCTTTCAAAATTTTAAAAATATATTTGAAAGCTAAAACCTCAATCTCACCAAAACTTAATTAAGATTTAAGTATAAATAAATAGGGTCTTAGAATTTGGATTAAATATCCAAAGGTCATTGATATAAAAACAGGATATAAGGTTTTGATGACATTAGATCCATTTATTGGATATAAATCTAGGTTAGTAAAGAATGGACTACTTAGAGAATTGACAAATCTAATCAATTGTTGAATTAGATTAGGTCAAGACTCTTTACGACCTCAATAACAATAGTTTTGTTGTCAGTCCATATTTTTAATTGAGGATACCAAATAACTTGATCGTGCTACGCGGTTGAAATCCAAATTACTAGTGGTCAATGAATCTAATGAACCAATGGTTCTAAGATAAGTTTTACAAGTCATACTAATGTTTTTTAATTTGGAGCTACTCGCACTGATTCGATCTATTATGGAGTTAATGGCATATCCCTGTCCACTAATCTCACTTACCCTAGCTGATAATCATAAATTCACCAATAAAAAGTTATTCTTTAATTAATTTATATTAAATTTTTAAAAATAGTTGGATTTGACCCGATTAGGTTATAAGATGACCTAATCGCCGAGGAGGTTTGATCTCTGATTTGATCAAGGGTTAGGCTTGATCAATTCTTGATTTTATTAAAATTTAATTAAGCCTAATTAAGTCTAAATTAGTTGAATTTAATCTGATCTAATTGAGCCTAGCCAAATTTGTTTGGATTAGTTCAATTGGATAAGGTTTAAATTTAACTAGTTTGACTAGTCTTCCCTTCTTGTGCCACCTCACTTTTGCACCCACATTTTCTACCACAAAAATGTTTCTCATAAGTTTCTCCATGCAAAGAAAAGGCCCATGCCCAGGTATCTCTTGCCCTTATGGATAAGGGTTGGTGGTTGGTGATTCAAATTTGAATGAGATTCAAATTTGAACCAACATCCTTATCTCTCCCTAGCGGCACATCCTTTTGTGCACCTCCTTTTCTACACGAGAAAAGTTCTCATGCTTTTTTCTCCATGCCAAAGAGGGCATGCTCCAGGCTTTCTCGCACCCCAAGTGGATAAGATGGGGTTGGTTACCATTTGAATCCAAAATGAGTTTGAGTTAAAATGGACAACCACTTCATCCTTATCCTCCCATGCGTAGAAGACACGGTCTTGCACAAAAATAAAAGAAGATCACTTCTAGGTGTATATCTTTCTAAGAGGGAGAAAGTGTGCATGAGCCATTCCCCCTTGCATGGAAAATTCAAAATTCCATGAGAAAAAATACAGTGAGAGGTGTGGGTGCAGGATTTTCTGAGAGCATATCCTAGGGTTCCGACCTAGGGTTCGGAAAGAGAGTTTGTGAGCTACGAGTGTCATGAGCCCACCAAACTTTCAGAAGTGCCTCCTCAGCCTCTCATCTCCATCCATTGGTGATCCAGAGCATCCAAAGAGCTCATGGATTAAGATCAAAGCTGTTCAGTTGACATCAACCGTCGAAGGGTTTCAGCATCGAGCTAGCCCTCGGAAGGAGTCGATTGGAACCAGGGCCTCGTATAGACGATCCACGGAGGCCAGATACTTTATGTGGCTACATCATGATGAGTGGACCTCTCCAGCAGTGATCGAATTGCGGCGTTTGGATACCTGCACAGGTATCGTGTTTTGAACACATAGTATATTAGTAAATAGTTTACCGCTATCGATTTAGTTTTCAAATTTAAAGCATATATATCATATTTAGATCCTAAGTATAGAATTTCCTAATATGATCAGTAGCTCATAGTTAATTAGATTAATTATATTTTTTGCTACATTTAATGAACTTTTGAAAAAGTTTCGAAAGTAGGGCTATTAACCCTGCACTGCACACCTTCACCAAATTTTTTTAATGGGAAGGAAGAATAAACTGATGAGATGATAGATTTAATAGAGACTTCCTAAGTGAAGAGAAATCCTGATTTCTCGATCCAGGTTCGTCCAGATCTGATTAGATCAAGAGATATATTTCAAAAATTTTCTCTTGATCTCAATCAGATCTTGATAAGTTTTAGATCTGATTCTTATTATTTTAATAAATAAAATAAAATAAGATAAATTAAATCAAATTTAATTTACCTGATTTGGGTAATCCTATTACCCTGTAGATGATCCTGATTGCAGCGGAAGGTTCTGAATCTTAGCCATGCAAGCGCCTGGCCTCTACCGGTATCCACTCGGATTGGATCTAGAGAACCTCTTCTTCTCTATCACACCTCCAAAAATCAGATCTGGATCTGATCTGGAGGATCTTCAAAACTCTTTTGAAGATCTGCAGTCGTCCTTTTGCAGCAGCGCAGCCTTCTTGCTTTTGATCGCCTTTCCTTGATCTGAATCGCACCAACCTAAATCCAAAATACTTTTGGACATGGAGAGCAAGGGGAGAAGAGAGTATGGCGTGGAGAAGGAGGGGAGAGGCAGCCTTGGGGCGTGTCTAATAGCATTCGCTTAGGATTAGGGTTGGGCGCAGGGTCTTATTTATAGACCTCTTGTGATCCAACTCCTCTTCCTCCCAACCAATCACAACCCTTTGTGAAATCAGATCTAAATCTGATTGGTTGGAATAGAGTCCCCTGGATTCCTCCTTAGAGGGCGCCTAAGACCAGTCAAACTGGATTCTTAGTAGAACTCTGATTGGAATCCAAAAGGGAGGTGGAGTCCTTGTCCAACAAGGACTCCTAGGCGCCTCCTACTTGGGCTCACGCCACCCTTGGCGTGCGCCCTTCTCCTTGCCAGGTTCTGGCAGGGGGACAGGCCCCCACCAGCTCTCCAATAGGTG
The DNA here is from genome assembly GCA_006176705.1 of Cocos nucifera. Classification (NCBI taxonomy): domain Eukaryota; kingdom Viridiplantae; phylum Streptophyta; class Magnoliopsida; order Arecales; family Arecaceae; genus Cocos; species Cocos nucifera. Next base: position 2,047,914 of record QRFJ01000468.1, on the reverse strand, counting down.
CATGACATGTGGTCAAAAGTCAAAGGGTGAATGGTCAACATTTGACCAGTCAAAGGTAGACTTTTGACCAAAGTCAAAGAACAAGAAATGGCAGGTGACCAAAAATGGCAGGTAATGTCTTACAAATAAGACAACCTATTCTGACTTGGACAACCTCCAGTCAGACTATATGAAGGCCTCTGATTGAGCACAAACTTCTTTGGCTCAGTCAGGATAACTTATTTGTGATAGTAAAAGAAGAACGTTAGGTTCAATCGAGTGCTAGCACGATTTCCTTGAACCTAATTGAATCTCATTCAGATCAATTGAACTAAATCAGTTCAATTGATGATCACCAGATTCAAACCCTTGTTTGTGTGACCCAGTTAGGTTCAGTTCTGTATGGTAATGGGATATGTCATGATCTCTATCATCGACATCATCGAAACTCCTTTCGATGGATCAGAACTCTTCTGATTCGAACAGCTAGAATGATCGATCATCTAAATCATTCTAATTGCTCCCAAAATCCACCAGTGACACCTAGCAGTATATGGTGGCAACCCATCAGAGCTGAATGCGAACCTCTTGATGCAGCTACCTGTGTGATTCAGTTCTTCTATCTTGAGCCTCGATCAAATTAGGGTTAAGGTGAACTCGTCAAACCCTAGTCTCTGTTATATGATGTAATCATTCGATTCGAGTCCAATGTGAAAATCTAAATAGAAACTCTTTCTATTATTTCACTCTACCATGGCCATGGATTTCTGGACTTGATTCTCATGATCATCATAGGGCTACTCCTCTACCACCGAGGTAGATAGATCCCATCTTGATGCAATCCAGTTCCTACAATGAACATGCTATAGCCAACATACACCTCAGGGTTCCATATGGCTAGGAGACCGAGTAATGGTGTAGTCAAACTATAACACCCTCAAGGTGAACTGCCGATGCATCTCAGGTCAAAGAACCAGACACACTACTGCAGCATCGAGTCAGTCATTGACGAGAAGGTAGACTCCCTAATGACTACTCGAGGTGGTCACGCTCAGTGCCCTCGTTCTCTAACGAGTACCTGTACTCTCGCTCCGATGTCTCCATACCGTAGACTCAAGACTCATCTACTAAAGAGAAGCGATCGTACACCAACCTCCCGGATCAATCACCATCCTCGTGATGATCCTATGGTCGGGAGCTGTTTATGAGTTAATAATGATTATTCATATCTTAAATTTTCAACTCTTGAAAATATGAATTATCATTACCATTAACTCAAAGGATGTATCACAGACACTAAATACACATGTGTGATAGAAAATAACCCATTTCATTAATATTATAGTCAAAATTATAATTTTGCCCCTAGAAGTGTATTATAAGTGTCAGCCAATTCTGGCTTCTAGGGCACATATATCTAACAATCTCCCACTTGTCCTAAGCCAATTGGCTACAAGTCTAAGTCCCATCTTCTCAAGGTGGGCTTCGATCTTCTGCTGGCCCAACGGCTTTGTAAGTGGATCTGCCACATTATCTGCGGAGTTGACTCTCTTGACCTCAACGTAACCTTTCTCAAGGTAATCACGGATGAGGTGGTATCACCGTTTGCTAGGAACTCTTCCAGCACAAACAGTCTGCCAGATGTCGACTTTCGATCATCTATATCGGACATGAAGTCCGAGTCTGTGTATCCCTGAACTTGGAGTTCTCCATTACCAAAGACCAACATCATATCCTTAGTTCTTCTCAAGTACTTAAGGATATATTTCACAGAAGTCCAGTGTTCTTCACCTAGATTTGACTGATATCTGCTTGTGACACTCACAGCATGGGCTATATCAGGTCGTGTACATAGCATGGCATACATGAGGCTCCCTATTGCAGAAGCATAAGGGATCTTGCTCATGCATTCTATTTCCTCAGGTGTGCTGGGGCACATCTTCTTGGAAAGATGAATACCATGTCTGAAGGGTATTAATCCCCTCTTAGAGTTTTCCATACTAAACCTCTTTAGTACTTCCTCTATGTACATGTTATCTTCTGTGAAAGTCCTAGCATCCTATTCGGTCTATCTCTATAGACCTTAATTCCTAGAATAAAGGATGCTTCACCTAGGTCTTTCATGGAGAATTCCTTGGACAACCACATCTTGACTGATGTCAACATGGGAATATCATTTCCAATAAGGAGGATGTCATCCACGTACAATACAAGGAAGACAACAGCGCTCCCACTGACCCTTTTGAAAACACATGGTTCCTCTTTATTTTTGATGAAACCAAACTTTTTGATCACATCATTGAAATGAGTGTTCCAGCTCCGAGATGCTTGCTTAAGTCCATATATGGACCTTTGCAGCTTGCAAACCTTGTGATCAGTATCACTGGATGTGAAACCTAGCGGCTGTTCCATATAGATATCTTCCTCAAGATATCCATTTAGGAATGCCGTTTTCACGTCCATTTGCCATATTTCATAATCGAAATAGGCTGCAACAGCAAGCAATGTGCGGATGGATTTTAGCATAGCTACCGGAGAAAAGGTATCCTGATAGTCAATGCCTTCGCGTTGACTATAACCTTTTGCCACCAGTCTAGCCTTGAATGTCTCCACATTCCCATCTGCACCAATCTTTCTCTTGAAGATCCATTTACACCCAATAGGTACTATACCTTCTGGTGGATCTACTAAGGTCCAGACTTGATTTGAGTGCATCGAGTCGATCTCTGACTTCATTGCCTCAAGCCATTTCTCGGAGTCGATATCTGATATCGCCTCGTTGTAGGTTTTGGGATCATCTCCATGAGCACCATTACCTATGAGGAATATTTTCTCTACGTCCTCTGAAATAATACCTAAGTATCTTTCAGGGGGACGGGAAACTCTTTTCGATCTACGAGGTGGAGGAGGTAGTGTTCTTATTGGCTCAACCTGATTTGGTTCCACTTGGTCCTTAGCTCTTTCCACTTGTGAGACTTTCTCATCAAGCTTAATCTGCTTTCCAATGCCACTATCTTGAATAAACTATTTTTCAAGAAATATGGCATGTCGACTCACAATCACATTGTGGTCTTCTGGAATGTAGAAATAGTATCCTAATGACTCTTTAGGATATCCTATGAATCGAGCTCTAAAGGACCTAAACTCTAACTTGTCCGCTTGTTGTCTTTTGACATGAGCCGGACAACCCCAAATTCTGAGATGACTTAGACTTGGTTTCTTACCGTGCCATATCTCATACGGTGTGGTAGGAACGGTTTTAGAGGGAACCCTATTCAGTAAATAGATTGAAGTTAATAATGAATGTCCCCAAAGGAAATCAGGGAGGTCTGTGAAGCTCATCATGGATCGAACCATATCCAATAGAGTCTGATTTCTCCGTTCTGAAACCCCATTGAGTTGAGGTATTCCTGGTGGAGTCCATTGAGAGACTATGCCATTTTCCTTAAGATAGTCTAGGAATTCCCGACTAAGGTATTCACCTCCTCGATCTGATCGAAGAACCTTAATGAGTTTTTCAGTTTATTTTTCTACTTCATGTCTGAATTCTTTGAACTTTTCAAAGGCTTCAGACTTGTGTCTCATAAGATACACATACCCATACCTAGACAGATCATCGGTAAAGGTAATGAAGTAGACAAAATTGCCTCTAGCCGGCACATCGAATGGGCCGCACACATCAGTATGTACTAGGGCAAGGAGATCTGTGGCCCTCTCCCCATGTCCAATAAAAGGGAGTTTAGTCATTTTGCCTTGAAGACAAGATTCACAAGTTGGATATGACTCAAAAGTCAATGGACTCAATAGCCCATTTTTCTCCAATTTGTTAATCCTATCTTCTGCTATATGACCTAATCTCAGGTGCCATAGATATCTGTCGTTTGGACTATCCCTAGGTCGTTTGGCATTCACGTTTTGCTCGATAGTTAAAATAGGTACATCAATATGCAACTGATAAAGACCATTAACAAGGAAACCATTTGCAATTTTATTTCTTTCATAAAGAATGTTACAATGGTCCTTAAAGAAGGTGATCACATAACCTTCTTATGCTAAGCATGAAACAGAAATCAAATTCCTACTAGCTGCAGGCACATAATAACAGTCTTTTAAAACTAAGTCTAAACCAGATGGTAATCGCAGAGGGTATGTTCCCACGGCTACTGCAGCAACTCTTGCTCCATTATCAACGCGTAGGATCATGTCTCCATCCCTCAGCCTCCTGCTATCCTCAAGACCCTGCATAGAAGTGCACAGATGAGCACTAGAACCAGAGTCAAGCACCCAACTGGATGCAGAAGAAACCGTAAGGTTAGACTCAATAACGAGCATACCTCTAGAAGGACCTTCCTTCTTGTTCTTTAGGGTGGCCAGGTAAATAGGGCAGTTCCGCTTCCAATGGCCGTCGCTGTTGCAATGGAAACACTTTCCTTTGACATCGACCTTCTTCTTCGGTTCTGCCTTCTTCTTCTTTGATCCTTCCATCTTTTGCCTTTTCACAGACTTCTTTTTCTTTCCATAAGACTTTGTTTTGGAAGAAGTCCGTTCCATAGCAAGAACTGAGCCTTTAGAACCTTTCATAGAAAGCTCAGCGGTAACCAGCATATTCATCAACTCGGCCAAGGAATTTTGAAGTTTATGCATGTGGTAATTCATGATGAATTGCCTATATGCATCAGTCAAGGATTGCAGAATAATATCGTTCTGCAAGTCCAAGTCCAACTTCACACCGAGCTTCTCAAGCTCTTCCATGTCCTTGATCATTGTCAGACAGTGATCTTGGACTGACTGCCCATCATGTATCTTAGCCTTAAAAAGTCATTTCGTGACTTGATATTTGGCTGCGCGACTCTGTTCACCAAACATCTCCTGCAGGTGAGCCAACATTTGGTGAGCAGTCCCGATATCTTCATGTTGGCGCTGGAGCTCATCAGACATCGAGCCCAACATGTAGTATCTGGCCTTATTGTCTTCGTCAATCCATTTTTCCAGAGACGCTCTCTGTTCAGTGGATGGACAAGCTGGTAAGATGGGAGGGTCCTGGTCCAAAACATATGTTAACTTCTCTGAACCCAAAACAATTTTGTAGTTCCTGAGCCAATCTTTATAATTGGGTCCAGTCAGTCTATGTGTGTCTAGGATACGTGCCAGTGGGTTGGACGCAGACATTTTACTGTAGAGAGTCAAAGATTCTAGTTAGATACTGTAATTTTGACTTGACCAATTTATTTAGGGATTTTATTTTTAAACAAATTAGCTCCCACTATTTTCTCGAATCCCTACACTCCCTCTGTAGAGATGCGAAAATCTCCGCGATTGATGATTTCTAGTGGGTGGTCCGGTCTCACCAACTGACTCATCACCTCACCTAACAGTTATTGGTGATGGGTTAGCCAATGAGTGAACACCTCTTGTTCAATGATTCTCTAATCATGGTGCACCCAAACTTGGTCTCTAATTCATGAATCTCACCGTATCCGGAATATTGATCCACTCCTTAGTTAAGTCAGACCCACCATTTGTATAGACTGGGTTCCTAATTGGGTCTCTTACCGTATCCAAAATATTGAGCCCAACTCATCCTCCAGCCCATAGCATCCAATGCCTAATAGACATGGTTGCGTCTTCCCGGTGCAACTGAGCCACTGTATCCAGCCGAGAACAATCAACCCCGGGAAGGGCCCGCACGTCTACAATGGTGGAAGACCTCAGACTTAATCTTTTCTTAGGGAGAATTGATTCAGGTCTCATTAAACTAGACTTGGCTTAGTCATAACAATTATGACTAACCTAGTGGCATGGGTCAGCTCGGATTATTGACCACCTCAGATCAGAACTGTGTCAACAGATATGGCCAGGTAAGTGAGACCGGTGGAAGGAATATGCCGTTAACTCGCACAAGAACGCATTCAGGTCGAGTAGCTTCCAATTAAAAACCAGTCGGTCGTCTGTGCCAAACTTACCTTAGACACCAAATTGTTGAGTCAGAACCAATTGGGTTAGCCTACAATCCAGACTCTAACCTCTGAGCCTAATTAGGTCTTGCTTGATCGTGACTCGATCTTGACCCAAACTTAATCCTATTAGGCTGGTCAATTTAAGCATTGTTGATCCCATCTAACCAACTCTTGATTCGGTTTGATCAACCGCTTAGACCTAATTGAGCTACCCAAGCCCGAACCCAGTATTATGAATATGTCTTAGATCTGAAATTCTCAATTTTAGACCTAATTGATATTCCATAAACTTAATTCTTAATTAAGTTGGGTTCATAAACAAAATATGCACAATAAATCCTAGGGTTTCAGGATCTAGGGTTTTGCAGAAAGTAAGTTTTGGGTTTCTGATTAAGGACGAACACGCAGCACCCCTACACGTCATAAGAACACCCCATCGAATGGGAAGAGAGGGCCTTTAAACCCTTCTTCGTTCTTATGACCGGACGGCCAAGAGGAACGCCTTAATCAGGAACATGTAAATCTACAAAATAGTTATAGATCTATATCATATATCATATACAAATTTAGATCTAATCAAGGCATATTTTGCATACATCTGATGTATCAAATCATGCATGTTTTCAGATCTAAATTATCTCATAATAATCTAAAAAATTAGATTTAAATTGATCTAATCAAAATAAATTCTAATCTAGACAATTATGTAGAACTATTCTACAACTAGTCTAGACATGCATCAATCATATCTCATATGATATTTAAAATTAAATAATTTCTATTTGCTGTTTATCAGATGTTATTATAACACTTATAATATCAGAAAATAGTAAATAAGAAGATCTAAAATATGATTTAATCATATTAAATCAAAGACATGCAAAACTATTCTATAGAACTATTCTATTCTAGAACTAGTCATGCATATCTTCATGTTCTTAGATCCAAATCATTTAATTTTAATTTTTCTGATTTCAGATCTGATCACATCTCCAGTCAGACTATATGAAGGCCTCTAATTGAGCACAAACTCCTTTGGCTCAGTCAGGACAACTTATTTGTGATAGTAAAAGAAGAACATTAGGTTCAATCGAGTGCTAGCACGATTTCCTTGAACCTAATTGAATCTCATTCAGATCAATTGAACTAAATCAGTTCAATTGATGATCACCAGATTCAAACCCTTGTTTGTGTGACCCAGTTAGGTTCAGTTCTGTATGGTAATGGGATATGTCATGATCTCTATCATAGACATCATCGAAACTCCTTTCGATGGATCAAAACTCTTCTGATTCGAATAGCTAGAATGATCGATCATCTAAATCATTCTAATTGCTCCCAAAATCCACCAGTGACACCTAGCAGTATATGGTGGCAACCCATCAGAGCTGAATGCGAACCTCTTGGTGTAGCTACCTGTGTGATTCAATTCTTCTATCTTGAGCCTCGATCAGATTAGGGTTAAGGTGAACTCGTCAAACCCTAGTCTCTGTCATATGATGTAATCATTCGATTCGAGTCCAATATGAAAATCTAAATAGAAACTCTTTCTATTATTTCACTCTACCATGGCCATGGATTTCTGGACTTGATTCTCATGATCATCATAGGGCTACTCCTCTACCACCGAGGTAGATAGATCCCATCTTGATGCAATCCAGTTCCTACAATGAACATGCTATAGCCAACATACACCTCAGGGTTCCATATGGCTAGGAGACCGAGTAATGGTGTAGTCAAACTATAACACCCTCAAGGTGAACTGCCGATGCATCTCAGGTCAAAGAACCAGACACACTACTGCAGCATCGAGTCAGTCATTGACGAGAAGGTAGACTCTCTAATGACTACTCGAGGTGGTCACGCTCAGTGCCCTCGTTCTCTAACGAGTACCTGTACTCTCGCTCCGGTGTCTCCACACCGTAGACTCAAGACTCATCTACTAAAGAGAAGCGATCGTACACCAACCTTCCGGATCAATCACCATCCTCGTGATGATCCTATGGTCGGGAGCTGTTTATGAGTTAATAATGATTATTCATGTCTTAAATTTTCAACTCTTGAAAATATGAATTATCATTACCATTAACTCAAAGGATGTATCACAGACACTAAATACACATGTGTGATAGAAAATAACCCATTTCATTAATATTATAGTCAAAATTATAATTTTTCCCCTAGAAGTGTATTACAAGTGTCAGCCAATTCTGGCTTCTAGGGCACATATATCTAACACTAAGAACTACAAGTGGATAACATATTAGAGGAAGCTTCATCCATAATTCTTTCCCAAGATTTGATAAATTCTTATTTGGCTCATTATGAGATGGATGATTTTGATGATGATGGATACAATATAGAAGTTAATGACCAAGTATATACACTCTACTCAAAAACAACCATACTATGGATTGAAATGCATAAGCCTCCACCTAGCCCACCAATAGCTCCCTTGTTAAAATCACCAACTGATCTAGAATTCAAGCCACTTTCTGATGAACCTACTGACACCTTACTAATGATACCTAATCAGAAAGACCAACTTATGGATATTCTAAAAGCACATAAAGAAGCTGTTGGATGGAATATTGCTGAAATAAGGGATAATAATTTTAAATCTAATTTTTCTATATTCAGTACTACTTTCGAGGATGGCCTCTAAATTTTATCTATAATATTAAAATGATGTATGGAGGCAAAGTTAAAATTAATTTAAAAAAAAGTCCCATGATTTAGATCATAAAGAGTTGATGCAAAGACATATCAAATCGAAGAAAGGGATTAGGATAGATCAGGTTATAGTTGAAGTAATTTTTAAACCACCACTTTCGATTTTGGTCCAACAAATATAATTTTTTCCTAATCATCATAAAAACTATAATAATTTTAAACTTTGGTATAGCGTGCTTGCTCTAAATACTCTATTGATTAGAGCTAAATCTAATCATTGAAAAGCATTCCATGAATGTTTTTTTATCATAATGATAAGGCCTCTTGATTGATCCTATCCTTTTGAAATTGATAAACACATAAAATATATATAAGTATTAATTTATTAATTAATTTATCTTTATTCATAAGAATTGATAATTATATTTTATCTTTTAAAGAAAAGAAGATCATGGATGAAAAGATCTCGATTTATGGATCACAATGAAATAAATTTAAAGCAAATCGAAGTTAAAACGGATCCAGAATTAATTTTTAAAAAATAAAAAAAATAATAAATAAAATTAGAAATGGCTCAGCCGTTGCTGCTAGTTGAGCCGATATGCCAAGCAAAGCTGCACAATTGGTGCATCCCAGCCTAGTCGGCATGCCAACAAGCCAATCCAGCCAGAGAAGCTGGCTTGCTAGTCTGCTAGCCCGTAGAATAGAAGTCCACTAGGCCCACTGGTGCATGGTAGATCGGCCGGTCAGTCTAGAGATTAGGCATGGACCATCCAACTCAACAGGTGTGCCCAATCAAAGTCCATCATGTAGTGGACCTGGACCCTTAAGAGGTTCACCAAAAATCCATCGTGGCTCACATTGGTAGAAAGATAATTTTGTCAGATGAAGCACAACATGATTGGCGGAGGTCTTCGGTGCGGTCGGTCTACATGGTCTACAGGAACAGAAAAAGTGCCATCCAACGGTCTGTGTTCATCTTGATTGAGATCCAACGGCCAACATCGTTTCCCAGTTTGATTCAATAATATCCAGTGATTTTGCATGATCCGACAGCCAAAAATTACGCCAGTTGAGATCAACGGTCAGAAGGCATTCTTGACTTGATTAAGGGAGTCTTAGCGGGATCTTATGGTCAAAAATTGCCTGATAAGATGATCCAATGGTCCAAAATCAATCCGGGTCCTGATTAAGTTATAAAAGATGGATTTTGATGCTATTTGGACCGTTTAAGCTCAATCTAGTAGCTGAAATTCATCACAGTGATCAGGAATCCGACCCAAACTCGATTTTCATGGCTTTTCTCCCTTTCTAACTCAATTTGTCTCCTTTTTCTCTCTACAAAAATCCTTCTAAGCCAAACCAATGACCTCTAAGCCCTTCTAAGCTCCTCTAAGCCCCTTCGAAGCCTCTCCTTTAACCCAAAACAGCTAGCCTCTCTCCTTTCCCTCTCTCCAAGCTATCTTCCTCTTTTCTTTTCTTCTTTCTTTCTTCAATAGACCATATAATCTCTTATTTTCTCCACCAAATTTCTTCTCCTGCTCATGATTCTACAACCAGTCGCTATCAAGGATCTTCCACAAAGCATCAAGGATGAAAACATCAATGAAAAGCTTTTCAATAACCAGCTGATCCTCTCTTTCTCAGGAGATCATTGTGATCTTATTTGATGGTATTTTCTATTTTTGATCTTTTATATTTCTTTTTATTTTATAATAAAAACTATTTTTAGTTATAATATTTTTATATCTTTATTTTCTTGTAATTGATCTAGAATAGTTTATTATCCTTGGGATGAGCCGTGATCTACGGATATAGTTCATACTCTTGAGATAAATTATATTTAGATTAATTTTTTTTTATATCTAAATTAATTTAGACTAACGTATAAGTTTAAGGGATGGACTGTGCTCTAAGAATACAGGTCGTGCTCTCTAAGATAGATTATATCTTTATTGATTAGATATCAATTACAGCATATTGAAAAGAATACCAACTATCAAATAAGTGATCAATTAAAATCCTGAGAATCCATCTCCATATTTGCAACTCCTCTTTTTACTTTCTTAATTAATTTAAGTAGTCTTTTAATTAATCTACCTTTAATCAATCTTAATCTTGCTTTTAAATGCAATTAACACGATTCTTATGGATTCGATCCTGATTCACCCTATCTATATAGTAGTGAGTTAGGTTTTATTTTTGACCGCCCATGATAATAATCAAATTTTGGCATCATTGCCAAGGATCATGATTTAGTTGCTTAAAAAAATAAAAAATAATAAAAAAAATAACAAATTAATAAATTAATAAAAATTAATAAAAAAATTAGTAAAAAACTAAAAATAATAATAAAATAAATAAAATAATTTAAAATTTTAAAAAAATAAAAAATAATAATAAATTATTCTGACACTACATAAGCTATTTAGAAGTTTAGAGATCTAACCACAAAATATAACTAGTAAAAACTTTTCACTTTTGATTGGACATTTTATTTTATTTGGATTGCATATCCATAAGACACTTTAAGGAAACTAAACCTAATTAAATAAGATAAGGTGAGGATTTGATCAACCTTTCTTAGCCCATAAATCACTTTCTTGTATTTGCATAACCCAAGCCTTTAATCTTTAAAATCAATTAGACATTGCCCCTAAGGATATTCGAGCTCATTAGGATAATGAATCCTAAAAGTTAGACTGGGTTAAGGTTAATCAATTCAATTGGTGTCTAAGGAAAGTGGTTCAGGGATGACTGGGCTCGAAGAAAGATGATTTATAATTAGTTCCGTTAGCTTACCTGGCCAAACACAATTGATGTCTGAGGCAAGCACCAGGGAGACTCCCACCGATCTTACATTTACCTGGCTAATTAAGAAGCTGATTCTTTATTTGGAGGACTTGAAGGTGATCTTGACAGTTAAGAGCTGTCTAGATCTAGGATAACTCTTAGCCATGATTGATTGCATAACTGGATTGCTAACCCACAAACATCAAACCTAATTAAACTCTTCGCATCTAATTCTTTGTCTTAGGACTCTCTAGGCTCTCATCCTTAGAATTTTTTTCATCTCTTTTTATTTTATTAAAAAAATTTTAAAATTAAATTAATATTTTTCTATATCCACTCTAAGGTATAATTGTAAGGTTTATGCTTGAGCGTCGCTCACTGCAATCCAAAATTTAACCCCTAGATCTTGAAATCAAGAGAACCCTTAGAGCTAACAGACCCAAAAACATGGACCAAAATCAGAAGAACGATCCACTTAAATAATTGAAAGTGTACTTCACTCCTTCCACATACACCTACTCTCCCTATATTCAGGCTCCTCCAGTAGAAGCTATACAATATGAAAACAAGTCTAGTGTTATTCAGATGCTCCCATCATTTTATGGACTTGCCAATGAGGACCCATACAAACACCTTGATAAATTTTTAGAAATATATTCAATAGTTAAAATTCATAATTTCTCTGATGATGCCCTTAGGTTGAAATTATTTTTCTTTTCATTAAAGGACAAAGCTAAATATTGGCTAAACTCCTTAGATACTATAACTATTTCAACCTAGGACCAACTTCAAAAGAAATTCCTCAAGAAGTACATTTTAATAGAAAAAACTAATCAAATAAGAAAGGCCATAACTAATTTTTCCCAATTAGAAGGAGAGGTGTTTCATGAGACTTAGGAGAGATTAAAAGAATTGATTAGAAAATGCCCCCACCATGCTGTACCCAAGTGGCAACTAGTCCAATGCTTCTATAATGGCTTGATAGAGAAGCACTAGCAAATGATTGATGCATCCTATGGTAGAACCTTCATGCTAAAAAACGAGCAAGAAGCCTGGCAATTGTTTGAAATCCTAAGCAAAAATTTATTATACCATATGTCTACTGCTAGGAGAGACCCTCCCATGTCTGGTCCTAAACGGGATAGAATTTATGAAATAGGTAGCTCGATAGACATCTACAACCAAGTAAATGAATTATCTCAAAAGATGGACCAACTACTGCAAGCAATGCCCACCAATACTCCACCCACACCCATGATAGATGTGTGTTCAATATGTTCAATTTTCACACACACTATTTACGATTGTCCTGCTATATCCCAGTTTCCTAAATTTATACATGAATAAGTAAATCAAGCACTAACTCAGAACAAGTTTAGCTAGGATACAACCCTTACTCCAATACTTACAATCTCGATTGGAGAAACCATCCTAATTTTTCTTAAACCCAATAATCTACTGCTAGGCCACCAGTACCTAGACCTAATTATATTGAAGGAGCCTATAAACCAATGCCACACCCACAAGTTGCATAAAATTCACAGTCTTCTTCAAATACTTCCTTTGAAGAAAGAATATTACAAGAACTAAAAGAGCTCAAGATGAACACTCACTCCCATACTCAATCAATAGCCAAGTTAGAAACCTAATTAGGATAATTAGCCACTACTTTTAATAGAAGAGAGGAAGAAAACTTCCAAGTCAGCCTATTAATAATCCAAAAGGACAGTACATGGCTGAAAGCTCCACTGGTCCAGAGATTTTTTTCGAACATGCCAAGTCTGTTATGATCCTTAGAAGCAGAAAAATCATAAATTAGCCTGAAATAACTCAAGAATTAGAACCATCAAAACCAACCAAATCAGAGAAAAATAAAACCATAGAGAGTGAAGAACCTACTGACCTAGCATCTGCACCTAAAGCTCCATTCCCTAGTGCTTTAGAATCTCCTTTGCCTTTAAACAAGAAGGGTATAAAAATGAATAAAATGCTTGAATTATTTAAACAAGTCTAAATTAATTTATCCCTTCTTGATGCTATTAAACAAGTTCAATATATGCCAAATTTCTCAAAGATTTGTGCATTTAAAAACGAAGAACTAAAGTACATACACCTAAGAAAGTTCACTTAACTGAACAAGCTAGCTCTATCTTTCAATAAATAACCCCACCCAAACTTAAGAATCCCAATATCCCAATTATATCTTGTGTCATAGGAGACCTAACCTTTAAGAAAGCATTATTGGATTTGGGTGCAAGTGTTAATCTTCTCCTAAGTTTTGTTTATGATTTTTTTGGATTTAGAGAATTAAAACCCACTATGGTAATCCTACAATTAGCTAATAGATCAATTAAGGTACCCCATGGAAAGTTAGAAGATGTGCTACTTAAGGTAGATGAATTTTACTTTTCTGTAGACTTTTTGGGGCTAGACATGAAATCTGGTAGCAACCCCAGCCAAGTACCTATCATCCTAGGTAGATCCTTCCTTGCAACTGTCAATGCTTGCATAAACTATAGGACTGGGGTTATGGATGCATTTTTCGAGAACAAAAAGCTGAGATTGAATATTTTTAATACTGCATAAGGACCACCCACTTTCAACCATAGTGAAATCAATTTACTAGAGGAAGTTATAGAAGACAAAATCCATACCTTGATCGACCTAGATCCTTTATAGGCATGCTTAGCATACTTTGGAGTGGACGATTTCGATATTGATGGGTACACTAGAGAAGTTAATGCACTTTTAGAGCCATCAAATTTTATCACCATCCCTTCTTGGACTGTAAAGTATGAATAATTACCAACTCAGTTGAGCCCTCTAGTACCATCCTTAGAAGCACCACCTATCCTAGAGTTAAATCCTCTTCCTGACACATTAAAGTATTTATTTCTCAGACCTGATGAGACCTTTTTGATAATCATATCCTCCGACTTAACCATTGATCAAGAAGACCAACCTATAGGTGTGCTTAAAGAGCATAAAAAGGCCATAGGATTATTGACCCTAGATTAATTTTGATGATAACAAAAGCATTTAAGTATAGATTATTAAATTACTAACATTATTTACGAGGATGTATAATTATAAATTTTAAAAGCTCACAAACATCAAGTATTCTCATTCATCCAAATAAAAATTCATCACTCAAAATTTTAGAGGAGATATTTTAAAGTGGATACATCTTTCAAGAGATTATAATAAAGATTAAATCAAGGTAAAAAGGATAAATCTAGCCTATAAAAAAATTTGGAGAAGAAAGGATCATAAATAGTCTTTGGCATGCTTGGCACGCAAACTAGGCTGATCTAGTTTGAAACTGAGCCGATCTAGTCTCAGTAGAAGCAAAAGATAAAAAGAATAAAAAATAAGATTCTTTATGACCCAAGAGACTGAACCGACCTAGTTTTTAACTGAGCCAACTCAATGGCAACTAGGCTGACTCAATCAGAAAGGTAGCTATCCCAGTCTTAAAAGACAGCAAAATATAGATTCATGAATTTTGGGATCTTTGAGATAGAGCCGACCTAGCTAAAAATTGAGCTAACCTAGTTTGGACTGAGCCGACCCAGTTAAAAACTAAACTAGCCTAATCCGTGTAATGGCTAGTTTCTAGTTTCATAGCTTTTTCACTCCACATGCCTTTCAATAGCTATTTTCGATCTTACAACAGCTAGATCACTTCTAGAAGCCCTTCTATCTTACTTGTAATGGTGGAAAACCTCAAAGATATTTAAGAAAATATTTGGGATGGGAGAATAAACTTTTAAACTTGCAAAAAGAGCTTTCAAATAGTTTTTCAGTACATTCAAGTGTGTGAGCAATATTATAAAAAGGAAGGAGTGACATCTAGACAAATATTTATCCTTCCAACATCCTCAATCTGAAAGAAGTCAGGGCATTGCTATTGAAGATTACTTTCTACTTTACTCCAACATTCAAGAGAAAATATCAACCCATCAAGTAAATCTGCCCAGATTTTCTTCTCATAGGCTTCATTGAGTTTGTTTTAATTTTATTGTACTCTTCTTTTTATTTCAAGTTTCTTAGGATGAGAAACTTGGGTTGGTCCATGCCTAGTGTTGGACGTTGTAATATTAGATTGGTGAGTCTAAAATAAAATTAATTAGGGTTGATTGTTAGCCCAAGAAAATAATCATTGTATGGTTATGGTTGGTGAGCCAAGGTCAAGACCAACTGAGTTGGATTGTGAGCTCAAGTAAAACAGTTGGACTGTAATCAAGAGAAGTGATTATAGTTGAATTCTTAAGTGGTTTGCTTAGGAAGTGGACATAGGTGCTGAGTTTGATGCCGAACCACTATAAAATTATTATGTTTGTAATTATGTGTTTCTGCCTTATTACTTTCATTCACTGCACATTACATAGCTTGTTTCATATAAGTCCTTGATTAGTTTAAATTACTTATATCTTAAGCTAAATTTTAAAATACCCAATTCACCCCCTCTCTCAGAAAGCCATCCTTGGGCAATAAGTAGTATCAGAGCAAGTACTCTAATATTAATTATTGATCAAACTATCGAAGAGCTAAAGATTAAACGGCAACCCCAATTAGGACTCCGTTGATTGAGGGGCAATCAACCAATAGACCCCCGCCATTCAATGGGACTAACTATACCTATTGAAAAGCATGAATGAGAATATTCATCCAAGCATAAGATTATGACATGTGGAATATCATAATGTTAGGACCTCACACACCTACAATTATGGTTGATGAAGTGTCCATCTCAAAATCTAAAAAAGATTGGAATGAACATGATAAGAAAAAAGCTCAACTTAATGCCAAAGTAATAAATATTTTATGTTATGCTTTGGACACTAATGAGTTCAATAGAATATCAACATGTTTATCTACTAAAAAAATTTAAAATAGACTTGAAGTCACCCATGAGGGTACTAATCAAGTCAAGAAATTAAAGATAAATATGTTGGTACATAAGTATGAGTTATTTTAAAATGGAACCATATGAAATCATAACTAAAATGTTCACTAGATTCTCCGATATTCTAAATGATTTGAAAAGTCTTGGAAGAGATTATACTAACAGTGATGTTGTGCATAAAATTCTTAGGTCATTGCCAAAGAATTGGAAGCCAATGCCATTCAAGAGGTAAAAGACTTAAACACTCTTGCATTGGAGGAGTTAATTGGATCACTCATGACCCATGAGCTGATCATGAACCAAAGACAAGAAGAAAAATTAAAGAAAAAGAAGAGCATAGCACTCAAAGCTGCTACCATTTATGAAGAGGAAAGTAACTCCAAAGAAGACTTGGAGGATGATGAAGAAATGACACTAATTACTAGAAGGTTCAAGAAATTCATGAAAAGAAGAAAGAAGTTTGAACCAAGAAAAAGAAATTTCAATAAGGGTGAAGGTAGCAAAGAAAGAGAAAGAGAAAAAGAGAAATATCAAATCACTTGTTATAAATGTAAGAAATCCAAATATTTTTGAATGGATTGTCCATTGTTAAAGAAGAACTCAAAAAAATCAAGAAAAAAAGTATTAAAAGCAACATAGAGCAATGACGAAGATTCATCTTCAAGTAAAGAAGAATGTCTAAGAGAAGAAAAGTCAATCTTTGTCTTATAGCATTAGAAGATGAGGTAAACAATGATTCAATTTCTAAATTTATATTTGAGAAATTGTATGAAGCTTTTAATGATTTACTTTCTGATTTTAAAAAGCTATCCATAAGAACAAGAAACTAAGGAAAGAGAATCAATCCTTAAAATAAATAAAGCTTAAATAGAAGAAAATATGAAGAAAATACAAAGCAATCTAAATGAATCAAATGAAAAGGTTGTATCCTTACAAGAAGAAGTAGTAAGATTAAGATCCAAAGTAGATAGATATATGCTAAGCTCTAAAAATCTGCAAACTATAATTGAAAATCAAAAAAGATCTTTGATAAAGCTGGTATAGGATATGATCCATCAAGAAAGCAAAAATCACTAAAGAATGTATATGCAAAATCTCACAATTATGGTAGAAGCATTACATGTTACAAATGTAATAAAATTGGACATAAATTTATTGAATGCAAAATCTTTAATTCAAGCAAATCAAAAGTAAAATAAGTTTGGATTTTAAAAAAAATCATTTATGCTAACCCCAAAGGATCCAAGTTAGCTTGGGTACCTAATTTCACTTGATTGCTTGTGTAGGTGTGCTTGGCACTAGTAAGAGCTAAAAGAAGATAGTACCTTGATAGCGGATGCTTGAAGCACATGACGAAAGATAAATCATAATTTATCTATCTTGAAGCTAAAGATAGAGGTGCCGTCATATTTGATGATAATAATAAAGAAAAAATCGTTATTCTCGGTAATATATTGATAACATCCTCTACTAGCATAGAAAATATTTTGTATATTGAAGGATTAATGCATAACTTACTTAGTATAAGCCAACTTTGTGATAAGGATTTTAATGTTTCATTCAAATCATCTCATTGCATTGTAACTAGTTCTTTAGATAAAAGCATCAAAATTTATAGAAAAAAGATATGAAAATATTTACATTATTGATCTTGATGAACTTAAAAATGAGAATATTGAATGTTTTGTTGCTATGAATGCTAAACAAAATGAATCAAGTTGGATTTGGCATATTAGATTAGGTTGTGCAAGTATGAACTCACTAGCAAGATTAAGTAAACTTGATTTAGTAAAGGGGTTATCCAAAATAAATTTTGAAAAGAACAAAATTTGCAAAGCATGCCAACTTGAAAAATAAATAAAATCCTCTTTCAAATCTAAAAATATTGTTTCAACTACTAGGCCTCTAGAACTACTTCATGTGGATTTGTTTGGACCTATCTCAACTACTAGTCTTGGAGGAAAAGATATGGCTTTGTTATAATAAATGATTTTTTAAGATATACATGAATTTTATTTTTATCACATAAAAATAATACTTTTGACATGTTTGTTAATCTATTTAACAAAATAACAAAAGAAAAAAAATGCAATGTCTTATATATAAGAAGTGATCATAGCATGAAATTTGAAAATTAAAAATTTCAAAATTTTTATTCTAAAAATGAAATCAATCATAACTTTTCAGCACCTAGGACACCCCAACAAAATGATGTAGTAGAAAAAAAGAATAGAACATTGATTGAAATGGCACAAACCATACTTTATTAAAGCAACCTTCCAAAATATTTTTGGGCTGAAGCTATTAACACCGCATGCTATGTGCTAAATAGAGCTCTAATTAGACCAATCTTTAAAAAAACTCTATATAAACTCTATAAAGAAAAGAAATTAAATATTTTATATTTTAAAATATTTAGATGTAGATATTTTATTCTTATAAATGGTAAAGATAAGCTATGAAAGTTTGATGCAAAATCAGGTGAAAAAATCTTTTTAGGATATTCATCACATAGTAGAGCATATAGAGTATTCAATAAAAGAATATTGATTGTGGAAGAATCCGTACATATTATTTTTGATGAAACTAACTCTCTTAAAATAAAGAAGAAGAGCTCGATATGGATGCAGAAATTCTGAAAAAAAAATGAAAGATATATCACTTAAAGATACTCCCTCTCAAGAAAAAGAAGACAAAGAGCAAGAAGTTAAAGAAGTGTTGCCACAATCTCAAGATGATCAAGGTACATTCAACTTACCAAAGAAATGAAGGTATGATCATAATCATCCTAAGAAATTAATAATAGGTGATCTATCTCATGATGTTAAAACTAGATCATCTCTTAGGAAAGCTATAAATCCTTACATTTATATCTTATTTAGAACCTAAAAATATAATTGAAGCTAAAAAAGATCCAAATTGGATATTAGCAATGCAAGAAGAGTTTAACCAATTTGAAAGAAATAAAGTTTGAAAATTAGTTAAAAGACCTAAAAAATTTTTTGTAATTAGTACAAAATGGGTCTTTAGGAATAAACTTGATGAAAAAGATAATGTAATTAGAAACAAGACTAGATTGGTTACACAAGGGTATAATCAAGAAGAGAGTATTGATTTTGATGAATTCTTTACACCCGTAGCTATACTTGAAGCTGTTAGATTGCTCTTAGCATTTGCATGTTTCATGAACTTTAATTTTTTTAAATAGATGTAAAGAGTGCATTTTTAAATGGTTGAATTGAAGAAGAAATTTATGTAGAACAACCTCCAAGCTTTGAGAGTAAAAATTTACCTAATCATGTATATAAACTTAAGAAAGCACTATATGGATTAAAACAAGCACCTAGGGCTTGGTATGATAGATTGAGTAAGTTCTTATTAAATAATGATTTTAAAAGAGGTAATGTAGGTAAAATACTATTTATTAAAAGAAAATCAAGTGATCTATTGATTGTCTAATTATATATTAATGATATAATATTTGATGCTATTAATAAGGTTTTGTGTAGAGAGTTTGCTAATCTCATGCAAGGTGAGTTCGAGATTAGTATGATGGGAGAGCTTAACATCTTCCTCAAACTCTAAATTAAGCAATCAAATGAGGGGATCTTCATCAACCAAAGCAAATACATCAAGAAAATGCTAAAGAAATTTGGGATGAAGAATGTCAAAGAAAGTAGCACTCCCATAAGCTCAAGTTGCAAGCTTGATCAAGATCCAAAAGAAAAGATAGTAGATCCTAGGCTATATCAAGGTATATTTGGATCTTTACTATATTTAACTGTAAGTAGGCCGAACATAATATTTAGTATATACATGTATGCATGTTATCAATCAAATCCTAAGAAATCACATGTATTAGCAGTTAAAAGAATCTTTGAGTATCTGATAAATACTCAAGATGTTGGTTTATGGTACTCTAAATAATCTTCATTAGATTTAATTGATTATAGTGATTCAAATTTTACTGATTATTGCTTAGATAGGAAGAGTACAAGCAGTACATATCAATTTTTAGGAGTGAATTTGATCTCTTGGTTTAGCAAGAAACAAAACTTGGTAGCCTTATCTGAAGGGAAATCCTGATTTCCCGGTCCAGGTTCGTCCAGATCTGATTAGATCAAGAGATATATTTCAAAAATTTTCTCTTGATCTCAATCAGATCTTGATATGTTTTAGATCTGATTCTTATTATTTTAATAAATAAAATAAAACAAGATAAATTAAATCAAATTTAATTTACCTGATTTGGGTAATCCTATTACCCTGTAGATGATCCTGATTGCAGCGGAAGGTTCTAGATCTTAGCCACGCAAGCGCCTGGCCTCTACCGGTATCCACTTGGGTTGGATCTAGAGATCCTCTTCTTCTCTATCACACCTCCAAAAATTAGATCTGGATCTGATCTGGAGGATCTTCAAAACTCTTTTGAAGATCTGCAGTCGTCCTTTTGCAGCAGCGCAGCCTTCTTGCTTTTGATCGCCTTTCTTTGATCTGAATCGCACCAACCTAAATCCAAAACTCTTTTGGACGTGGAGAGCAAGGGGAGAAGAGACTATGGCGTGGAGAAGGAGGGGAGAGGCAGCCTTGGGGCGTGTCTAATTGCATTCACTTGAATTAGGGTTGGGCGCAGGGTCTTATTTATAGACCTCTTGTGATCCAACTCCTCTTCCTCTCCAACCAATCACAACCCTTTGTGAAATCAGATCTAAATCTGATTGGTTGGGAATAGAGACCCCTGGATTCCTCCTTAGAGGGTGCCTAAGACCAGTCAAACTTGGATTCTTAGTAGAACTCTGAATTGGAATCCAAAAGGGAGGTGGAGTCCTTGTCCAAGAAGGACTCCTAGGCGCCTCCTACTTGGGCTCACGCCACCCTTGGCGTGCGCCCTTCTCCTTGCCAGGTTCTGGCAGGGGGACAGGCCCCCACCAGCTCTCCAATAGGTGCATGACATGTGGTCAAAAGTCAAAGGGTCAATGGTCAACGTTTGACCAGTCAAAGGTAGACTTTTGACCAAAGTCAAAGAACAAGAAATGGCAGGTGACCAAAAATGGCAGGTAATGTCTTACAAAATAAGACAACCTATTCTGACTTGGACAACCTCCAGTCAGACCATATGAAGGCCTCTGATTGAGCACAAACTCCTTTGGCTCAGTCAGGACAACTTATTTATGATAGTAAAAGAAGAACGTTAGGTTCAATCGAGTGCTAGCACGATTTCCTTGAACCTAATTGAATCTCATTCAGATCAATTGAACTAGATCAGTTCAATTGATGATCACCAGATTCAAACCCTTGTTTGTGTGACCCAGTTAGGTTCAGTTCTGTATGGTAATGGGATATGTCATGATCTCTATCATCGACATCATCGAAACTCCTTTCGATGGATCAGAACTCTTCTGATTCGAACAGCTAGAATGATCGATCATCTAAATCATTCTAATTGCTCCCAAAATCCACCAGTGACACCTAGCAGTATATGGTGGCAACCCATCAGAGCTGAATGCGAACCTCTTGGTGCAGCTACCTGTGTGATTCAAGTTCTTCTATCTTGAGCCCCGATCAGATTAGGGTTAAGGTGAACTCGTCAAACCCTAGTCTCTGTCATATGATGTAATCATTCGATTCGAGTCCAATGTGAAAATCTAAATAGAAACTCTTTCTATTATTTCACTCTACCATGGCCATGGATTTCTGGACTTGATTCTCATGATCATCATAGGGCTACTCCTCTACCACCGAGGTAGATAGATTCCATCTTGATGCAATCCAGTTCCTACAATGAACATGTCTATAGCCAACATACACCTCAGGGTTCCATATGGCTAGGAGACCGAGTAATGGTGTAGTCAAACTATAACACCCTCAAGGTGAACTGCCGATGCATCTCAGGTCAAAGAACCAGACACACTACTGCAGCATCGAGTCAGTCATTGACGAGAAGGTAGACTCCCTAATGACTACTCGAGGTGGTCACGCTCAGTGCCCTCGTTCTCTAACGAGTACCTGTACTCTCGCTCCGGTGTCTCCACACCGTAGACTCAAGACTCATCTACTAAAGAGAAGCGATCGTACACCAACCTTCCGGATCAATCACCATCCTCGTGATGATCCTATGGTCGGGAGCTATTTATGAGTTAATAATGATTATTCATGTCTTAAATTTTCAACTCTTGAAAATATGAATTATCATTACCATTAACTCAAAGGATGTATCACAGACACTAAATACACATATGTGATAGAAAATAACCCATTTCATTAATTATAGTCAAAATTATAATTTTGCCCCTAGAAGTGTATTACAAGTGTCAGCCAATTCTGGCTTCTAGGGCACATATATCTAACAATCTCCCACTTGTCCTAAAGCCAATTGGCTACAAGTCTAAGTCCCATCTTCTCAAGGTGGGCTTCGATCTTCTGCTGGCCCAACGGCTTTGTAAGTGGGTCTGCCACATTATCTACGGAGTTGACTCTCTTGACCTCAACGTAACCTTTCTCAAGGTAATCGTGGATGAGATGATATCACCGTTTGCTAGGAACTCTTCCAGCACAAACAGTCTGCCAGATGTCGACTTTCGATCATCTATATCGGACATGAAGTCCGAGTCTGTGTATCCCTGGACTTGGAGTTCTCCGTTACCAAAGACCAACATCATATCCTTAGTTCTTCTCAAGTACTTAAGGATACATTTCACAGAAGTCCAGTGTTCTTCACCTGGATTTGACTGATATCTGCTTGTGACACTCACAGCATGGGCTATATCAGGTCGTGTACATAGCATGGCATACATGAGGCTCCCTATTGCAGAAGCATAAGGGATCTTGCTCATGCGTTCTATTTCCTCAGGTGTGCTGGGGCACATCTTCTTGGAAAGATGAATACCATGTCTGAAGGGTATTAATCCCCTCTTAGAGTTTTCCATACTAAACCTCTTTAGTACTTCCTCTATGTACATCTTCTGTGAAAGTCCTAGCATCCTATTCGGTCTATCCCTATAGACCTTAATTCCTAGAATAAAGGATGCTTCACCTAGGTCTTTCATGGAGAATTCCTTGGACAACCACATCTTGACTGATGTCAACATGGGAATATCATTCCCAATAAGGAGGATGTCATCCACGTACAATACGAGGAAGACAACAGCGCTCCCACTGACCCTTTTGAAAACACATGGTTCCTCTTCGTTTTTGATGAAACCAAACTTTTTGATCACATCATTGAAATGAGTGTTCCAGCTCCGAGATGCTTGCTTAAGTCCATATATGGACCTTTGCAGCTTGCAAACCTTGTGATCAGTATCACTGGATGTGAAACCTAGCGGCTGTTCCATATAGATATCTTCCTCAAGATATCCATTTAGGAATGCCGTTTTCACGTCCATTTGCCATATTTCATAATCGAAATAGGCTGCAACAGCAAGCAATATGTGCGGATGGATTTTAGCATAGCTACTGGGGAAAAAGGTATCCTGATAGTCAATGCCTTCACGTTGACTATAACCTTTTGCCACTAGTCTAGCCTTGAATGTCTCCACATTTCCCATCTGCACCAATCTTTCTCTTGAAGATCCATTTACACCCAATAGGTACTATACCTTCTGGTGGATCTACCAAGGTCCAGACTTGGTTTGAGTGCATCGAGTCGAATCTTCTGACTTCATTGCCTCAAGCCATTTCTCGGAGTCGATATCTGATATCGCCTCGTTGTAGGTTTTGGGATCATCACCATGAGCACCATTACCTATGAGGAACATTTCCTCTACGTCCTCTGAAATAATACCTAAGTATCTTTCAGGGGGATGGGAAACTCTTTCCGATCTACGAGGTGGAGGAGGTAGTGTTCTTATTGGCTCAACCTGATTTGGTTCCAATTGGTCCTTAGCTCTTTCCACTTGTGAGACTTTCTCATCAAGCTTAATCTGCTTTCCAATGCCGCTATCTTGAATAAACTATTTTTCAAGAAATATGGCATGTCGACTCACAATCACATTGTGGTCTTCTGGAATGTAGAAATAGTATCCTAATGACTCTTTAGGATATCCTATGAATCGAGCTCTAAAGGACCTAAACTCTAACTTGTCCGCTTGTTGTCTTTTGACATAAGCCGGACAACCCCAAATTCTGAGATGACTCAGACTTGGTTTCTTACCGTGCCATATCTCATACGGTGTGGTAGGAACGGTTTTAGAGGGAACCCTATTCAGTAGATAGATTGAAGTTAATAATGAATGTCCCCAAAGAAAATCAGGAGGTCTGTGAAGCTCATCATGGATCGAACCATATCCAATAGAGTCCGATTTCTCCATTCTGAAACCCCGTTGAGTTGAGGTGTTCCTGGTGGAGTCCATTGAGAGACTATGCCATTTTTCCTTAAGATAGTCTAGGAATTCCCGGCTAAGGTATTCACCTCCTCGATCTGATCGAAGAACCTTAATGGGTTTTCCAGTTTGTTTTTCTACTTCATGTCTGAATTCTTTGAACTTTTCAAAAGCTTCAGACTTGTGTCTCATAAGATACACATACCCATACCTAGACAGATCATCGGTAAAGGTAATGAAGTAGACAAAATTGCCTCTAGCCGGCACATCAAATGGGCCGCACACATCAGTATGTACTAGGGCAAGGAGATCTGTGGCCCTCTCCCCATGTCCAACAAAAGGGAGTTTAGTCATTTTGCCTTGAAGACAAGATTCACAAGTTGGATATGACTCAAAAGTCAATGGACTCAATAGCCCATTTTTCTCCAATTTGTTAATCCTATCTTCTGCTATATGACCTAATCTCAGGTGCCATAGATATCTGTCGTTTGGACTATCCCTAGGTCGTTTGGCATTCACGTTTTGCTCGATAGTTAGAACAGGTACATCAATATGTAGCTGATAAAGACCATTAATAAGGAAACCATTTGCAATTTTATTTCTTTCATAAAGAATGTTACAATGGTCCTTAAAGAAGGTGATCACATAACCTTCTTGTGCTAAGCATGAAACAGAAATCAAATTCCTGCTAGCTGCAGGCACATAATAACAGTCTTTTAAAACTAAGTCTAAACCAGATGGTAATCGAAGAGGGTATGTTCCCACGGCTACTGCAGCAACTCTTGCTCCATTACCGATGCGTAGGATCATGTCTCCATCCCTCAGCCTCCTGCTATCCTCAAGACCCTGCATAGAAGTGCACAGATGAGCACTAGAACCAGAGTCAAGCACCCAACTGGATGCAGAAGAAACCGTAAGGTTAGACTCAATAACGAGCATACCTCCAGAAGGACCTTCCTTCTTGTTCTTCAGGGTGGCCAGGTAAGTAGGGCAGTTCCGCTTCCAATGGCCGTCGCTGTTGCAATGGAAACACTTTCCTTTGACATCGACCTTCTTCTTCGGTTCTGCCTTCTTCTTCTTTGATCCTTCCACCTTTTGCTTTTTCACAGACTTCTTTTTCTTTCCATAAGACTTTCTTTTGGAAGAAGTCCGTTCCATAGCAAGAACTGAGCCTTTAGAACCTTTCATAGAAAGCTCAGCGGTAACCAGCATATTCATTAACTTCGGCCAAGGAATTTTGAAGTTTATGCATGTGGTAATTCATGATGAATTGCCCATATGCATCAGTCAAGGATTGCAGAATAATATCGTTCTGCAAGTCCAAGTCTAACTTCACACCGAGCTTCTCAAGCTCTTCCATGTCCTTGATCATTGTCAGACAGTGATCTTGGACTGACTGCCCATCACGCATCTTAGCCTTAAAAAGTCATTTTGTGACTTGATATTTGGCTGCGCGACTCTGTTCACCAAACATCTCCTGCAGGTGAGCCAACATTTGGCGAGCAGTCCCGATATCCTCATGTTGGCGCTGGAGCTCATCAGACATCGAGCCCAACATGTAATATCTGGCCTTATTATCTTCGTCAATCCATTTTTCCAGAGACGCTCTCTGTTCAGTGGATGGACGGGCTGGTAAGGTGGGAGGGTCCTGGTCCAAAACATGGGTTAACTTCTCGAACCCAAAATAATTTTGTAGTTCCTGAGCCAATCTTTATAATTGGGTCCAGTCAGTCTATGTGTGTCCAGGATACGTGCCAATGGGTTGGACGCAGACATTTTCCTGTAGAGAGTCAAAGATTCTAGTTAGATACTGTAATTTTGACTTGACCAATTTGTTTAGGGATTTTATTTTTAAACAAATTAGCTCCCACTATTTTCTCGGATCCCTACACTCCCTCTGTAGAGATGCGAAAAATCTCCACGATTAATGATTTCTAGTGGGTGGTGCGGTCTCACCAACTGACTCATCACCTCACCTAACAGTTATTGGTGATGGGTTAGCCAATGAGTGAACAACTCTTGTTCAATGATTCTCTAATCATGGTGCACCCAAACTTGGTCTCTAATTCATGAATCTCACCGTATCCGGAATATTGATCCACTCCTTAGTTAAGTCAGACCCACCATTTGCATAGACTGGGTTTCCTAATTGAGTCTCTCACCGTATCCGAAATATTGAGCCCAACTCATCCTCCAGCCCATAGCATCCAATGCCTAATAGACATGGTTGCATCTTCCGGTGCAACTGAGCCACTGTATCCAGTCCGAGAACAATCAACCCCGGGAAGGGCCCGCACATCTACAATGGTGGAAGACCTCAGACTTAATCTTTTCTTAGGGAGAATTGATTCAGGTCTCATTAAACTAGACTTGGCTTAGTCATAACAATTATGACTAACCTAGTGGCATGGGTTAGCTCGGATTATTGACCACCTCAGATCAGAACTGTGTCAACAGATATGGCCAGGTAAGTGAGACCGGTGGAAGGAATATGCCATTAACTCGTACAAGAACGCATTCAGGTCGAGTAGCTTCCAATTAAAAACCAGTCGGTCGTATGTGCCAAACTTACCTTAGACACCAAATTGTTGAGTCAGAACCAATTGGGTTAGCCTACAATCCAGACTCTAACCTCTGAGCCTAATTAGGTCTTGCTTGATCGTGACTCGATCTTGACCCAGACTTAATCCTATTAGGCTGGTCAATTTAAGCATTGTTGATCCCATCTAACCAACTCTTGATTCGGTTTGATCAACCGCTTAGACCTAATTGAGCTACCCAAGCCCGAACCCAGTATTATGAATATGTCTTAGATCTGAAAATTCTCAATTTTAGACCTAATTAATATTCCATAAACTTAATTCTTAATTAAGTAGGGTTCATAAACAAAATATGCACAATAAATCCTAGGGTTTCAGGATCTAGGGTTTTGCAGAAAGTAAGTTTTGGGTTTCTGATTAAGGACGAACACGCAGCACCCCTACACATCATAAGAACACCCCATCGAATGGGAAGAGAGGGCCTTTAAACCCTTCTTCGTTCTTATGACCGGACGGCCAAGAGGAACGCCTTAATCAGGAACATGTAAATACTACAAAACAGTTATTAGATCTATATCATATATCTCATATAC
The DNA here is from genome assembly GCA_006176705.1 of Cocos nucifera. Taxonomy (NCBI): domain Eukaryota; kingdom Viridiplantae; phylum Streptophyta; class Magnoliopsida; order Arecales; family Arecaceae; genus Cocos; species Cocos nucifera. Next base: position 2,020,149 of record QRFJ01000468.1, on the reverse strand, counting down.
AAATTAGATCTAATCATGGCATATTTTGCATACATCTCATGTATCAAATCATGCATATTTTCAGATCTAAATTATCTCATAATAATCTAAAAAATTAGATTTAAATTGATCTAATCAAAATAAATTCTAATCTAGACAATTATGTAGAACTATTCTACAACTAGTCTAGACATGCATCAATCATATCTCATATGATATTTAAAATTAAATAATTTTTATTTGCTATTTTTTAGATGTTATTATAACACTTATAATATCAAAAAATAGTAAATAAAAGATCTAAAATATGATTTAATCAGATTAAATCAAAACATGCAAGACTATTCTATAGAACTATTCTATTCTAGAACTAGTCATGCATATCTTTCTATGTCTTAGATCCAAATCATTTAATTTTAATTTTTTCTGAATTTCAGATCTGATCACATCTCATGTGACATCTGAAAATCACTTTATTTTCTAATTAAAATAAAATTTAAAATCAGATCTAAACAATTTTAGAACCATGGCTCTGATACCAGTTGAAGGGAAAATCCTGATTTTCCGGTCCAGGTTCGTTCAGATCTGATCAGATCAAGAGATATATTTCAAAAATTTTTCTCTTGATCTCAATCAGATCTTGATATGTTTCAGATCTGATTCTTATTATTTTAATAAATAAAATAAAATAAGATAAATTAAATCAAATTTAATTTACCTGATTTGGGTAATCCTATTACCCTGTAGATGATCCTGATTGCAGCGGAAGGTTCTGGATCTTAGCCACGCAAGCGCCTGGCCTCTACCGGTATCCACTCAGGTTGGATCTGGAGATCCTCTTCTTCTCTATCACACCTCCAAAAATCAGATCTGGATCTGATCTGGAGGATCTTCAAAACTCTTTTGAAGATCTGCAGTCGTCCTTTTGCAGCAGCGCAGCCTTCTTGCTTTTGATCGCCTTTCTTTGATCTGAATCGCACCAACCTAAATCCAAAACTCTTTTGGACGTGGAGAGCAAGGGGAGAAGAGACTATTGGCATGGAGAAGGAGGGGAGAGGCAGCCTTGGGGCATGGGGTCTAATTGAATTCTCTTGGAATTAGAGTTGGGCGCAGGGTCTTATTTATAGACTAACTTGTGATCCAACTCCTCTTCCTTCTCCAACCAATCACAACCCTTTGTGAAATCAGATCTAAATCTGATTGGTTGGAATAGAGTCCCCTGGATTCCTCCTTAGAGGGTGCCTAAGACCAGTCAAACTTGGATTCTTAGTAGAACTCTGAATTGGAATCCAAAAGGGAGGTGGAGTCCTTGTCCAACAAGGACTCCTAGGCGCCTCCTAACTTGGGCTCACGCCACCCTTGGCGTGCGCCCTTCTCCTTGCCAGGTTCTGGCAGGGGGACAGGCCCCCACCAGCTCTCCAATAGGTGCATGACATGTGGTCAAAAGTCAAAGTGTCAATGGTCAACGTTTGACCAGTCAAAGGTAGACTTTTGACCAAAGTCAAAGAACAAGAAATGGCAGGTGACCAAAAATGGCAGGTAATGTCTTACAAAATAAGACAACCTATTTCTGACTTGGACAACCTCCAGTCAGACCATATGAAGGCCTCTGATTGAGCACAAACTCCTTTGGCTCAGTCAGGACAACTTATTTATGATAGTAAAAGAAGAACGTTAGGTTCAATCGAGTGCTAGCACGATTTCCTTGAACCTAATTGAATCTCATTCAGATCAATTGAACTAGATCAGTTCAATTGATGATCACCAGATTCAAACCCTTGTTTGTGTGACCCAGTTAGGTTCAGTTCTGTATGGTAATGGGATATGTCATGATCTCTATCATAGACATCATCGAAACTCCTTTCGATGGATCAGAACTCTTCTGATTCGAACAGCTAGAATGATCGATCATCTAAATCATTCTAATTGCTCCCAAAATCCACCAGTGACACCTAGCAGTATATGGTGGCAACCCATCAGAGCTGAATGCGAACCTCTTGGTGCAGCTACCTATGTGTGATTAAGTTCTTCTATCTTGAGCCCCGATCAGATTAGGGTTAAGGTGAACTCGTCAAACCCTAGTCTCTGTCATATGATGTAATCATTCGATTCGAGTCCAATGTGAAAATCTAAATAGAAACTCTTTCTATTATTTCACTCTACCATGGCCATGGATTTCTGGACTTGATTCTCATGATCATCATAGGGCTACTCCTCTACCACCGAGGTAGATAGATTCCATCTTGATGCAATCCAGTTCCTACAATGAACATGTCATAGCCAACATACACCTCAGGGTTCCATATGGCTAGGAGACCGAGTAATGGTGTAGTCAAACTATAACACCCTCAAGGTGAACTACCGATGCATCTCAGGTCAAAGAACCAGACACACTACTGCAGCATCGAGTCAGTCATTGACGAGAAGGTAGACTCCCTAATGACTACTCGAGGTGGTCACGCTCAGTGCCCTCGTTCTCTAACGAGTACCTGTACTCTCGCTCCGGTGTCTCCACACCGTAGACTCAAGACTCATCTACTAAAGAGAAGCGATCGTACACCAACCTTTCGGATCAATCACCATCCTCATGATGATCCTATGGTCGGGAGCTGTTTATGAGTTAATAATGATTATTCATGTCTTAAATTTTCAACTCTTGAAAATATGAATTATCATTACCATTAACTCAAAGGATGTATCACAGACACTAAATACACATGTATGATAGAAAATAACCCATTTCATTAATTATAGTCAAAATTATAATTTTGCCCCTAGAAGTGTATTACAAGTGTCAGCCAATTCTGGCTTCTAGGGCACATATATCTAACATTATCCACGGTGAAAATCGAATACATTGCTGTTGGAAGTTGTTATGCTCAACTATTATGGATCAAACAATAACTAGAAGATTATGGTATTACTTGTAATAACACTCCTATTTAATGTGACAATACAAGTGCCATAAATTTAACTAAAAATCCTATATTACATTCAAAAACAAAGTATATAGAAGTATGACATCATTTTATTAGATAGCATATTCAAAATAACGATATACTTCTTGAATATGTGCCTACTGAAAATCAAGTTGCCAATATCTTTACTAAACCCTTGAATAAAAAAAGATTTTGCATAATTAGAAACCAATTAGGTTTATTTGATCCAATTTGTTAAATGAATATCTTGTGATAGTTGATTTTCATATGATGAAATGATTAATTTTGATATGGTTAGTTTCTTACATTTGTTCAATTTTTATCTCATTTAGAAAAGAAAAATAAATAAAAAAAATTTTGGACTTGAAAATTAGAATATTCAAGTCTGTGCCAAACTGAGCCATCACATTATTTTCTTATAGAAAAACTTAGTCATCCTAGTACTGGGCCGACTCAATTTTTCTTCACAAAATAACTGGGCCGGCTAAGTTATCGGGGGCTCTATTTTTTAAACGAGCAGACCGACGGCTCTTCTTTGTTTCATTTCTTAGCTGTCTATAGAGGAAACCCTAGAATCCTAAAGACCTTCCCCTAGAAACCCTTTTCCATCAAATTTGAGTAGGGTTTTGGAATCATTCCATGTAAGAAACAAACCGTAATCCCTAGGATCAAGCATGCATGTTCGATTTCACCACCTAGAAGGGGGATTAGCAGTGGAGAATGGTGAACTAAGTTTCGTGAAGATCGTTCTTTGCCCTCTAGGTCGTCTCAGTCCTCCTCACCTCCTCCAAGACTATCCACTCAACCCCCTCAACCTCCTACTTCGATTTTCCCTCCATCTCGCTCTTCCACACCTGTTCCTCTCTCTTCTAGGGCTGTTACAACCAGCAGAAGGATAGATTTTGGATTTTTGGAAGAGGAAGGGTTTGCATTTGGAGAGGGGTTGAAGTATCAGGGTTGGGAATACCTATGTTGTGAAATCAACCTCCCAATCTATCCAAATTTAGTACGGGAGTTCTATGGAAATGCTAAGGTTAGGCCTAAATTATTTGAAATAGAGGTAAAGAAAGTAAAGATCAATTTGACTATGGAAAATTTAAGGAGCTTACTTAGGGCACCCACTGAAGGGGCTGAGAGATCAGATGATCGAGCAAGTAGGTTGCGACTATTATTTGGTAGAAATGATGCCATGCACTTTGAGAAAATCCATGCTAGAGATCTGTCCGTGGAAAATAGACTGCTTCACCATATTTTAGCCAAGATTCTAGTACCCAAAGCAGGAAGATTTGATTTTCTTAAAAAAAATGATATAGTTGTGATGTATCATATCATAATGAGAGAAAAGTTTAACCTTCCAGCTTTGATTTTGAGGGTGATGCAAGAAGCATCCCAAAGAGGAAAACCTACACTACCTTACAGGATGTTTTTGACATTGGTGTTTCAAGATTTTGGAGTTAGTTTGGAAGGAGAACCTAGTAGGAAGCCTCAGCACTATGATACATACAATCTAAAATCGATGCATAAGATGAAGTTTAAGAAGGTTAATTGGATTTGAGTGAAGTTAGATGAAGAAGGGGAAGAGAGATATGAGCCAGAGCCCATGCCACAATGTCCAGCGCCTGTTCCATCTTCGTCCATTGTCAAACTAGATGAGGATCAGATTGAGGAGATAGTGCAGCGCATCTCGATCAGAGTATATGATAGACTCTCCGGTAGTCTTCCTTTGTTGATGGAAAATATTATGAGGAAGGTGTTCACCGAACAGCATACTTCAGCACCCATGGATCCAGCCTCATCCAACCCTCCAGAGCCTAATGTTGATTAGGTTGCTTATAGAATCCATTTAGTTATACTTAGAATATTTTGGTTGTAAATGTTCATGTCTTCATGATATGTAATGTTCAAACTTTAGCATTTTGTACTTGGACCCTTTTGTATCTATGAATGAATGAAGTTTGATTTTGGTTTGTATTGTATCAAATTCTCCTAATGAATGAATGGAATTTATCTCTTTATACTATATGGTTAAATGAAATTCATGTTTGATCAATTCTTTTCTTATATTGTGTGTTTGATTTTTTGATAATGACAAAAAGGGGGAGAAAAATGAGTATTAAATGATAATTGATAATTGAAATACAAATTAAGTAAAAAGAATAGAAAGAATGGGCATTACTTAAGTAAGAACTAAACAAAGAAGGCACAAGCAATAGCAATTCAATTGTAATTACAATTATGGAAGATATCATAACTCGAATTGCTAAACTGAAATCTTGGTACATAGTAAGGAGGAGCAATACAAAATTTGACTTAAAATTAAACATACTTATCATATTCAGGGAGAGCATATGTAAATTGATAAAATCTAAATAAATATGATGTATGAGTTAATTGGTAAGATTGAATGAAAATATCATTTTGAAATATGAAGGAAAGATTATACTCAAAAGATTTTATCATCATCAAAAAGAGAAAGATTGTTGACCCTGGATTGATTTTGATGATAACAAAAGCATTTGAGTATAGATTATTAAATTACTAACGTTATTTGTGGGGATGTATAATTATAAATTTCAAGAGCTCACAAACACCAAGTATTCTCATTCATCCAAATAAAGTCTCATCACTCAAGATTTTAGAAGAGATTTTTTTGAAGTGGATACATCTTTCAAGAGGTTATAATGAAGATTAAATCAAGATAAAAAGGACAAGTCTAGCCTACAAAAAAAAATTGGAGAAGAAAGGGTCATAAATAGTCTATGGCACGCTTAGCATGCAATCTGGGCCGATCTAGTTTGAGACTGAGCCAACCTAGTCTCAGTAGAAGCAAAAGATAAAAAGGATAGAAAATAAAATTCTTTATGACCCAAGGGACTGAGCCGATCTTTTAACTAAGCTGACCTAGTGGCAACTAGACCAACTCAGTTAGAAAGGTAGCCATCCCAATCTCAGAAGATAGCAAAATATAGAAACAAAAATTTTGGGATCTCTGAGATTGAGCCAACCCAACTAAAAATTGAGCTAACCCAGTTTGAACTGAACCGATCTAGTTAAAAACTAAGCCGACCCAATGCCTGTAATGGCTAATTTTTAGTTTACAGCTTTTTCACTCCACACACCTTCTAATGGCTATTTTCGGTCTTCTAATGGCTAGATTACTTCTAGAAGCCCTCCTAGTTTACTTGTAATGGTGAAAAACCTCAGAGATACTTAAGAGAATATTTGGAATAAAAGAATAGACTTTTGAACTGACAAAAAGAGCTTCCAAATAGTTTTTCAGTACATTCAAGTGTGTAAGTAATATTGTGAAAAAGAAGTGACATATAGACAAACATTTATTCTTAAATATCCTCAATCTGAGAGAAGTCAGGGCATTGCTATTGAAGATTACTTTCTACTTTCCTCGAGCATTCAAAAGAAAAAATCAACCCATCAAGCAAATCTATCCAGATTTTCTTCTCATAAGCTTCATTGAGTTTGTTTTAATTTTATTATACTCTTCTTTTTATTTCAAGTTTCTTAGGATGAGAAACTTGAGTTGGTCTAAGCCTAGAATTGGATGTTGTAAGGTTAGAGTGGTGAGCCTAGAACAAAACCAATCAGGATTGATTATTAGTCCAGAAAAATAATCATTGTATGATTGTGGTTGGTGAGCCTAGGTCAAAACCAACTGGATTAGATTGTGAGCCCAAGTAAAACAATCGGACTGTAATCAAGCTTAGTAACTATAGTTGAATTCCTAAATGGTTTACTTAAGGAGTGGATGTAGGTGTTGAGTTTAGCACCGAACCACTATAAAATTATTGTGTTTGTATTTGTGTGTTTCTACTTATTACTTTCATTCACTGCACATTACATAGCTTATTTTATTTAAGCCTTTGATTAGTTTAAATTGCTCATATCTTAAGCTAAATTTTAAAATACCCAATTCACCCCCCTCTTGGGAAGCCATCCTGGGACAACAAGGATGGACAATTGCTGATTTAAAAGGCATTGATCCTTCTATGTGCATGCATCATATACATTGCAAGGCAGAGGCCAAACCTCATATAGACATGCAACGTCGATGAAATCCAAACATGAGGGAGATAGTAAAGCAAGAGGTAATAAAATGGCCAGATGCTGGCATTATCTATCCAATTTCTGATAGTAAGTGGGTTAGTCCGATCCAAATGGTACCTAAGAAATCGGGTATCACTATGGTAGAAAATGAAAAAAATGAATTATTACCTATTTGCAACTAGCTGGCGAGTATGTGTAGACTATAAGCGACTCGATGTCGTGACTAGAAAATACTACTTTTCATTACCTTTCATTGATCAATTCTAGAATGGTAAGCGGGTCAGAGTTACTTCTGCTTCCTAGATGAATATTCGGGATACAATCAAGTGCCTGTATTTCTAGAGGACCAAGAGAAAACCATCTTTACTTGCCTCTTTGTTACTTTTGCCTTCAATAGAATGTCTTTTGGACTGTGCAATGCACCAGCCACTTTTCAGCGGTGCATTATGGCAATTTTTTCTAATATGGTCAATAAATTTTTAGAAGTTTTTATGGATGATTTCTCTATTTTTGGCTCTAATTTTGATGTTTGTCTCCAAAATTTAACTAAAGTACTTAAAAGATGTATGGAGATGAATCTGGTATTAAGTTGGAAAAAGAGTCATTTTATGATTCGTGAGGGAATCATACTTGGACACATTATATCTAAGCGGAGGATTGAAGTGGACAAAGCTAAAGTTGAGATAATATTAAAACCACCACCCCCAACATCGATTAAATAAGTACGATCTTTCTTAGGATATACAGGATTTTATAGGTGCTTCACTAAGGACTTTAGCAAAATTTTAATAATTGGCTCCTCAGTATCTCTAAAACTATCTAGATTGTTAATCATTCTTTGATTAGGATGCCAAATTAACTCTTAGTCAAAATAAAGTTTGGTACATAAAGCTAATTATTTCAAATCATACTTGAGGACTCATAAGTTTTAAAGTTACTTATTTAGTTATTCTTCCTCCCAACTTAATTTTCATTATCCTCAATGGAAGAAGAGAAAAATTAAAAAATATTTAACAAGGAGGGATACCACCTGGTTTGTTTGTAGGTCCTTCAGTATACTCCATCAAGTTCATACAAGATGTTTGATGTGCTCCCCCTAACTTAGGTTGATCGTCTTAATTGGTTTCCTACAAAAATAAAAAGAAAAACTAGAAATCTAAAAAATAAGGTGATGGCTTGCCTCCCAATAAGCGCTAAGTTTAAGATCTTCAGCCAAACCATGCCAAAAATTTATGGTGGTTTATAGATCAATTCAACTAGATCCACAAACTTGATTTGCGCTCCATCCTTTATACCATCCACATAAGGTTTGATCCATTGGCCATTAACTTTAAAAGTATTTTCTTGTTTTGGATCTCTAAGTTCTATGGCTCCATGGGGAAAAGCTTGATTTGCAATGAATGGTCCATCCCAACATGAGTGAAGTTTGTATTTCTTTTTAATTTGTAATAAAGATTGTTTTTAATTATAATATTTTTATGTCTTTTTTTCTTACAATTGATCTAGAATAGTTTATTACTCTTAGGATGAGCCATGATCTATGTTCATACTCTTGAGATAAATTATATTTAAATTAATTCTTTCTTTTATATCTAAATCAATTTAGACTAGCCTATAACTTTAAGCGATGGACGGTGATCTAAGGGTACAGGCCGTACTCTCTAAGATAAGTTATATCTTTATTGATTAGATATCAATTATAATATATTAAAAAGAATACCAACTATTAGATAAGTGATCAATTGAAATCTTGAGAATCCATCTCCATACTTGCAACTTCTCTTTTAATTAATTTATATTTAATTTACTTTCTTAATTAATTTAAGTAGCCTTTTAATTAATCTACTTTTAATCAATCTTAATCTTGCTTTTAAATGAAATTAATATGATCCCCATGGATTCGACCCTGATTCACCCTATCTATATAGTAGTGAGTTAGGTTTTATTTTTGACTGTCCATAATAGCGATTAGAAATCCTGAAGGATGTGCTAAAATTGATTATACCTAAAACTCTTTCCTAGGGTCCAGCTGAAGATGTTAAACTTAGTATTTACTAGGAGGCAACCCTGCTTTTAGCTTTTGCTTTTGCTTTTGTCTTATTTTTCTTACTTTTAGAATTAATTTGAGGGAAGAACTACAAACCCATGCTAAATGAAGAATAAAGAAAACCACAGATCGAGTCGAGAAATATATTAAGTCAGGTGAACTTTTTTCTTATTATTATCTTGTCATTTATCATATTCTATTTCTTTTCTTCATTGAAGATAATGAAAATTAAGTTAGGGATAAGGATAAATAAATTAATTAAGTCCTCAAGTACAGTAATAATTAGTCTTATGAACCTGATTTCATGCCAATTTAAAATTTTTTTTAAGTATTTTAATCAATAATTGATTAATGATCTAAAGAATTTTTGAAATACTAAGGATCAAATTATTAAGAAAATCTAATAAATGATCAGGTCTAAAATAAAATAAATTTTTGAGTTATTCTAAAACCTTCTTATAGCCTATATTTAATAAAGAATCTGCTTTATATGGTTATGAGTAAAAAAAATATTAAAAAATAAAATAAAAATAAAAAGTAAGTTCTAAACATTAATTTTTTATCGAGTGATTGGGTCCTATTGCCTAAGTAAGCAATGTTATTTACGTCAAAAAGTGGGTAATATGAAAAAGCTTGTTATACAACTTATTTTAACCTATAATCTATTTGACTCGAGTCAATAAACCTGAGGGGTGTTCTACACCTAATGTCCTAAAGCCAACTGGTTTAGGAGTCATTGATCCAAAGCTCACTACAAGGGTCAAATAGAAAGCTTAAGGGGTTAAAACATTGCACTAGCTTAAAAAAAAACTATTCCTCTAGCCCATATTAAAGATAGAGGATTTAAAAAATAAAGATGGAAAATTATTCAAAAAAATCTCTAAGGTAGTGTTTGGACACCAAAATTTTAATCCTAGAATAGAGATACGAATTTTCGATGAATAGCTATTCACTCTTGTTATTCCAGATTTCTATTTGGTTGAAAATCAAGTATTCCATCTTTATTCCAGTGCAATTAATGCAGTATTATTCCAACCCCTATTTGGTTGACATGGAAATAAGCCTCTATTCTATGAGGAATAGATGATGAATTTTTCTAAAAATCTAGGAATGCCCTTGACCTAAGAATTTACATTTCTTTTTTTTTTGGTAAGAAACAGCTGCTCATCATATTAAAGAAAAGAAAACAGAGTCATGTATAAGCTTACAACATTTCTTGGGATGAAAAGCAAACAAGATGAAGCTGTTAGGATGCCACCATTACATAGATAAAGAAAAAAAAAGAATAACCCAATACATAGAGTATACAAGAGAACCAAAACAACGATGAACGTGAAGGTCTTCTTAGTTTGCGCATTAAATGTATTTGTCATCTTTTTCCATGTTTCTTGGATGAAGGTACCATTTTGACAATTGCCTTGGTCATTTTCTTGCCTCATCAAGCCAAGCATGACTAGATCAAGGGCATCAGTCCAATTTAATGCCCTCCTATGTGATGATCCTGCCCTTGAATGTTCAAAAACATCGATTGTATGGGCTCTCGACATTTTAGCTACATGCATGCAAACATTGAGACAATCAATTGCAAGAAGCCAAAATATGGCCAAAATAAAAGGCCATAAAAAAAATATTATAAATCATTATGCAAGAAGAAGAAAACAAATACAAAATATATTAGAAGGTGACTCAGGATATTTAAAAATCGAAGCCAATGGAGCATCATGGCTACAAGATGTAAAAACTACTTACGAGTTAAACACTTGTCTCCCAGCCATGCTCAATCATAAGGCAGCCCATCATCATTGCTAACATATAATATAAGAAAATTAATATAAAATTTAATATAGATAGAAAATATATAAATAGTATAAAATTTTAAAGTCAAGAAGAAATTTTAAAAAAAAAATTCACAGATTAAAGAGGATAATCCACAGATATAAGACAATATTCAAATGTATCATTCACAAACATAAGGCAACATCCACAGAGGACACCACAAAGCAATGAAATCCCATCAAAATATATCCAAAATGAAAGGGCTGTCAAATATAAAATATATTGGAAGCTAGCTCAAGATATTTGGGAATAGAAGTTAGCAAAGCATTGATTGTGGCTACAAGATATAAAAATTGCTTATATAGTTAAACACTTGTCTTCTAGTCATGCTCAATCATAAGGCAACCCATCATCATTGCCAAAACATAAGACAAGAAAAATAATATAAAACTTAATATAGATAGAAAATAGATAAATAGCATAAAATATCAAAATGAAGAAGGAATTAATAACAAAAAAAATAAAAACTTCATGGATTAAAGAGGATAATCCATATAAGGCAATATTCACTGACAGCATTAAAACTGATATCAAGCAACATCCATAGAGGACACCATAAAGCAATGAAATCAGGCAGATACCATAAAAACCAACATTCATAGGTATCATTCATAGACAATATCCATAAACATCAGGCAACATCCATAGAGGACACCACAAAGCAGTAAAATCTCATCAAAATGTATCCAGCTATAGAATAAAACGCCTACCAAGTTAAAATTATCTTAGCCACTATAAGGGGAAAGACAATCATGCACACAAGAAGAAGACTTACTTGTAGAGAGATTGAGAGGGTGTGAGGCGAATGCAGTGATGATCGGTGGCCTTGAAAAGCAAGTTGACTGATGGAGGACATTAGAGTGGTGAAGGGGATAGAGGGGAGGAGATCAAGTGACCAAAAAGGTAAGAGGGTATGAGCGGCGGCCGCGATGTGAAGATGAAGAGGTAAATAGAGTGTTTCACCATTCTATCTAATTTTTATCAAATGACACTAAATACCCTTAGGGGGTGGGGAATAACAAGATCAAGAATTACCAATTCTATGGTCTCCCATGGAATTGGTATTCTAGAATTACCATGGGTTGACTAGAATTGCCAAACCAGGGTGGCCCACCATGGAATAGTTACTTGTTTGGGAGAAATTCCTGGAATATACCCTTATTCCATTTGGAATAAGGCAACCAAATACTACCTAAAATTCTATGTTCTTCACTTAACCACTATTTGGGGATAGAATTAATAATCCAATAATGTATTTTCTAAGTCTCTAACCAGGTATCAACTGACTTTAGAATGACCTGAAGAAACTTTCACATCTCATCGAGTTGGTATATACTTCTAATTTTTCTTTTTTTACTCGAGGATGAGTAAAACTCAAATTGGAGGGTGTGATAACTATCATAAATTTATTAATAAAAATATTAAAATATATAATAATTAATATTTATTTTTAAAAATTGATATTTTTATTTATGTTTTGTAAGAAAGAAGCCCACTAATGTGAAGAGCTTGATTTATGAAATAAAATAAAATAAATTTAACGTAAATTGGAGCTAAAATAAAAAAGTTACGAAGGTCGAAAGTTTTAAAAAAAATATAAAAAAATAAAAACCAGCCAACTAAAATAGTCGGTCCAGCGAGAATCGGCCCATGCATGCAAATCGGCTCAGAAACCCAGCCCACAGCACCCGTGCCAGCCCATCCATGAAGGAAGCCTACACACCGCATTCAGCCCAACCCAGCTCCCTGCTCAAATGATGTCACCCTGACATCAAAATCATCATCGTCCATGGTAAACCATGATGCCACATGGAAGGTGTGGGCCCTTAAAGGGTCCGCAAAAAATTTATTGCAGCTTATAGGAGCATTTTCATCATTTTTGTTAACATGGCAGGCAGTGGTTGGACGTGATCTTCATGACCCCTGGTCCACACAGTCTACAAGAACAATGATGCACGATCGTGTGGTTCAAAACGTGCCCGATTCAGATCCAATGGTTGGTGTTCAATCCAATTTGATTAAGAAGTTCTCCAACCACTATTGTGCCATCCGACAGTCCCAAACATTCCTGGCTTCGATCCAACGATCCAAATTTGATCAAGGCAATGATCAAAGGTTATGTGGTGGATTTTTTATGGATTTCAGGCCTTTGATCAGCGATCCGATGGCTAGGAATCTTCATATCCATTAAATTCAAGCCAAACTCTAATTGGACTTCAACAAGGACTCACAAACTTCTATTTTCACTATATTTAAGCCCCTGTTATGCTAGACCTGAAGAGAGACCTCCCCTTAGGAGGAAAAATTAGCTCTTTCTCCTCTCCTCCTCTCTTCTCCCCTCTTTTATTTTCTTCTTTCATTTTTCTTTTTTTCTTTTTCTATTTCTTTTTCTTTTCTAGAGTTCTGAAGATGCCAGGAGCAGAAGAATTTCACACCATATATGGCTAAGAAGCAGAATTCTGGATGAGTAGATGAAGTCTTCGAGTATGGATTGTATTTTCTTTTTCTTTATCTTTTGTAATTCTTTTTATGTAATGAATGGCATGTTCTCCTATCCAATCTTAAATTTTATCCTCCATATATGAGATCTTTTATTAACATGCTTATTATTGATTAATATCTAAATAAGTTATATTTATGGAGATGGATTATGATCGGGAGATACAGTCTATGCTCGATTTAATAGTTTATATTAGAAAAATCATTAAAAGTGATGTTATCTATTTTTAAGAATTAAAGTATTAAATAGCTTATGATTCTATTAAGATGGATCGTGATCAAGAGATACGATTCATGCTCAAAAAAAATAGATTATAGTCATAACTAAATTCTTAAAACTATTAAATTCTTGCATTAAAAAGAATTACCATAATCTTGATAGAGATGGATTCAAAATTTTAGAATATTTTTAATTAATTCTAAAATTTTAATTAATTAAGTATTTATTTTTTTAATTTATTTTTTTAATCTACTTATTTAAATTTTTGCTTTAAAACTAAATTTAAAATTTTATTTTTAATTAAATTGAATATAACTTAGCCTTCAATCCTCGAGGAAATCGATACTTGACTCACCACTACTCTAAATAAAAAAATTAGATTAAATTTTTACTTATTGCTGTAACGACAAGCACCACTTGCCATAGACGCATCTAGGTCGAGTAGCTCCTAATTAATGACCATGGGTCGTATATACTGAACTTATCTTAGATATCAATTTATCGAATCAAAACTGAATGGGTTCACCTACAATCCAAGCTTGAACTACATAGCCGATTAGGTCTTGAGGTGATCGATCATATGTGGCTGTAAATCAATCTTGACCAAACTTACAACTGTTAGGCTGGTCAATTAAGCACACTTGAATCCACCTAACCAACTCTTAATTTGGTTTGATCAACCGCTCAAGCTAGATCTAATCAAACTGTCCATACCCTGAACCCACATTTTATAAAGTTGTCTTAGATCTAAAAATTCTCAATTTTAGATCTAATTGGTTTCATAACTTAATTCTTCTTTTAGTGTAATATGGTTCAGAAAAATAAAGCATAAAACAAAGATTCTAGAATTTTTGGATCTAGGATTTAGCAGAAAATAAATTTTAATTTTTTGACTAAGAGGACAGACATGTAGTACCCCTATACACCATAAGAGCACCCCATCGAATAAGAAGTAAGAGCCTTTAAACCTTTCTTACTCTTATGACTGAATGGCTAAGGAAAATGCCCTAATCAGAAAATAAATTTCTACTACTACTAGAACTAGATCTATAATATATATCGCATATATGATATCAGATCTATTCTAAACATGCTTTGCATACATCTCATGAATTAATTTTCAAATTACATCTCATGTAATATATCAGATTACATCTCATGCAAAATCAAAAAATACATTATCTCATCAAAAATATAATTTTAGATCTAAAATAATCTAGATCTAGAACTAGAACTAGGCTCTTGTACCAGTTAAAGGAATTGCAGGATCGACCAGATCGGATCAAGTTTATGTAGTGAAATTTAAAATTAAATTTTTCTAATCTGATCAAATCTAAGAGTTCTCATATCTGATTATATAGATCTAAAAACATAAATAAAAATTGGGTATCGAAATACCACCTTTCGAGTAAATCTTTTACTTGCAATGATGATCGATTATTATTTTTGTGAGGATTGGTGGTGCTCCCAAGCCTTGAAAGGTCATGAGAGGAGTCAGGATGTTGACTGTAAGAATTTTAGGATAGGGATAGTTCTAGGACAAGGACAGAAGTTATCCTAGAATGGAGGCAGTGTGTAGCTCTCCATGGGCTTGAGGTTTAGGTGTTGAGGATCTTAAGAGGCTTGATTGGTGCTTCAGAGACCTGGAACACAAGATAAAGCAAGAAAGCAAAGTCGAGGAATAACTATAGAGAAGAGCTCTTCTGCATGTTAGCTGACTCAGTCTAAAACTAGATCGACTAAGTCTCAATGAATAGGCCAAATAGAAAGATGTGCATTTGGGACTGCAGGTACGACATGCAACTGGGTCACCTCCATCTGAAAAGAAACTAACCTAGTCTCAGATTAGCTGTCTTAGTGCTGAGACTAAGCCGACTCAGTGCACGGATAGAGTTACACGAGGATCTATTTAGGACTAGGATAAGGACTTATCCTAGAGATCTTAAGGCCTGATTTGAGAGGTCTTAAGGAGACTAACTCATGTATGGGTTAGGTTTAGATCCAGGAGATGAGAGCATGGGAGACATGGGAGTACATGGGCTCAGTGAGTGCTTTCATGTATTAGGTTAGCCAGAAAAGTTTTTGGTCGGGCCTAATGGCTATGTATAAATACATAGGTTGTATTACAATTTTCATTGATTGAAGCAATCAATATAGATCTTTTCTTCCTCAATCTCTCTTCTCTCTTCTCTCTAGTGTGGTTGCCCTAGGTTCTTGAAGAAGACCTAGAGAGAGGAGGCACCTCCCTTAAGCCCTAGGAGGGAGGCGCCCCAGCATAGATAGGTGGTGGATCTATGGTATATTGTCTTAGAGAACAAAGGTCTCTCCATATCCAAGCTAAAGATTTTGGGTTTACTGCAACATGACGTTAAAGCGGTATCATGAAACAATAATTGGTATCAAAGCTAGGTGATGCCATGGTGATGTCACAATATTTGGTATCAGAGCCTGATAGTATGTGGACGAGAAGGAGAAGTCATATAGGATGAAATTAGAAATCTGCATAAGTATTTCATGATATATCTCAAATCTACCTTTGTTATTGCTAAGGTTTGGCCAACCGAGAGCAGCGGACTGAAGATGGAGGTTGAGAGAATTAATGAAAAGGATTTTTCATAGGGTGGAAGGTTTGAATGGATGATTTGCTGGTCGATCTTGATTGAAAGATCGGAATGTATGATGGGTGATAGGCAAGAAGTGCTGGATTGCTGTAGTAACATTTTCTTGGAGATGCAGGACTGAGAGAGGCTCGACGGTGCAACAACCAAGGAAGGTATCTTAGCAAAGAGCATCAGAATCTCTAGGAAGATGGGCAGTATGGGGCTGTTTAATGGATGAAGAAAGATTTTCCAACGAATAATGGTTGAAAGAAGATTGAAGAAGCGGCTATATGTCCTTCGATGATAGGAAGGTAGGAAAGTAGTTGGGGATGTATTCAGCAATTCGATCAGAGTATGGATTTGTGAAGCCTTGAGGATAATGAAGATAGATGATCCATGGAGGTCGAGTAAGTCAGGGCTGGGCAGTGGATCATATTTCTTCTATAAGAGCATCAGAAAGAATAGCGATTTCAAATGGAGGATGGATTATGTACAGCAAGAGAGGACCCAGATATGTATGAGAAGGTGATGTCGAGATGAGGTAGGGAGCATTGGAGTGCTACGGTAGTGCTTTCCTAAAGGCATGGGGCTGAGAGAGGCTTGGTGGTGTAGCAGTCGAAGAAGGTATCTTGATGGAGAGTATCAGGAGGCATCTCGAGGAGATCGAAAGCAGATCTCAGGAAGAGCCAGGGAGTCTTAGGAGTCTCAGGATGAGATAAGTGAATCTGAGCCCAGGATGAGCTATAGTTTCTTTGGATATAATTGAAGCGATGGCTGGTGCAAGGGTAGAAGAGGAGAAGGTTAGGATGAAATTTTTTAGGATTCGGTCACTGGATTTAGAAGAGTTGGATGAGCTCTTGGATTTTGGAGGTAGTCGCGAGTTGCGGATGTATCCAAGATGACTTCGAAGAGGTTCGCAGAGTGCGGAGGATTCGAAGAAACAGCGATGGTGTTCGAGGTGCAGCGACAGGCTCAACGGTGCAGCATTGAGTGGTTGGCCTTGGATGACTCGATGATAGAGTCGGCTTCTATGATATCAAAAGGACTTCAATTTTAGGTGGAGCATTGGGCAGAGGTTGCTTCATCAGTGGAGAGATGTAACATGAGTTCAAAGTGGAGGAGTGTAGGAGGATTAATATCCTAGCACCAGCACCAATAATGCACAGTTCCAGATAGAGCAGCATATGTAGGTGGATAGACATAGTTCTAAGGAGATCATGTCAGGATATACAGTGAGTGTCGATATAGGAACATTATAGGTTCTCTAAAGAAGTTCAAAAAAAAGTGATGTAGTTGCTAAGCAGGAGGGATCCTACAATTTTAGGGTTGTGCAAAGAAACAAGCAAAGGTCTTCAGTGGGAAAGGCGGTCATCCCAAAGGCCTAAAGGATGCATAGCAGCTAAAGAGGATTGATGGAGATAATATTTACACAAGGGACTGTCAGGGTGTACAGTGACAGTGAGATCGTACAAGAGGGCATTGCTAAGGCTTGGGATACCAAGGTGGAGATTGTGAGGATTGATGGTGCTCGCAAGCCTTGGAAGGCCATGGAAGGAGTCAGGATATTGACTCCGAGGATTCTAGGGTAGGTGTGGTCCTAGGGCTAGGACAAGAGTTGTACTAGGGTGGAGGTGGTGTGTAACCCTCCATGGACTTGAGGTCTAGGTGTTGAGAACCTTGAGAGACTTGGTTGATGCTTCGAAGATCTAGAGCACAAGGTGGAGCAAGAAACCAAAATCGAAGAATGAAGACTATAGAGAAGAGCTCTTTTGCAGGTTAGCTGGCTCAGTCTAAAACTAGATCGGCTAAGTTTTAGTAGATAGGCCAAACAGAAAGGATGCGTTCAGGACTACAGGCACGACATGCAACTAGATCAGCTCAGTCTGAAACTGAGCCGACCCAGTCTCAAGTTAGTCGGCTCAGTGTTGAGACTGACTCGGCTCCGTGCACGAGCAGAGTTACGCAAGAGTCTATTTGGAGTTAGGATAGGGACTTATCCTAAGGGTCTTAAGGCCTAGTTTGAGAGGTCTTAAGAAAGCTAACTCATGTATGGATCGAATTTAGATTTAGGAGATGAGAGAATGGGAGACATGGATGTACATGGGCTCAGTGAGTGCTTTCATATATTAGATTAGCCAGGAGAGTTTTTGGTCGGGCCTAATGACTATGTATAAATATATAGGTTGTATTAGGATTTTCATTGATTGAAACAAGCAATACAGATCTTTTCTTCCTCAATCTCTCTTCTCTCTTCTCTCTAGTGTAGTTGCCCTAGGTTCTTGAAGAAGAACTAGAGAGAGGAGGTGCTTCCCTCAAGCCTTAGGAGTAAGGCACCCCAGCATAGATAGGTGGTGGATCTATGGTATGCTGCCTTAGAGAACGAAGATCTCTCCATATCCATGCTAAAGATCCTGGGTTTTTCACAACATGGCATCAAAGCAGTACCATGGAATAATAATTGGTATCAAAGCTAGGTGATGCCATGGTGAGGTCACAACAGTTTTGAGATCCAACTTGAGCTACACACGTGCCCAACCTCTAGTAGCATCCACTCGGATCAGATCTAAAGGTCTTCTCCTTCTACATCAAATCTCTAAAAAATCAGAAATGGATCTTCTAAATGAACCTTCGATCTGATCTCTGGCAGCAGTCCGATTGACACATGATCAAAGATTCTTTCGACTTTGACTTGCCCAAATAGCACCTCGACACTCGGGGAACTGATCGGCCCAACTCTTGGGCATGGCAAAGAGGAATCAAATGAGGGTGAGGAAGCATGGAGAAGAGTGGCAGAGGTTGGGCGTTTGGTGGCGGAATGACCAAACCCTTTGTCCAGGCCCCTATTTATAGAGAAAATAGGTGACCTAGAGTGTTAGGGCTTCTCAAACTTTGATCGGATCAAAGTTTGAGAAGCAGAAGGACTCCTCATGAAAGCCCACACCCTCTTTTGATTTTCATAACCTTTTTATCACACAAACTAGCCTCAAAATTAGCACCACCTTATCCTGATAAGGGTGGTTGGCGTAGGAAACTATTTTCATGAGTTTGAACTATTTCAAACTCCATTTGACCCATTCAAATGAGCAACATCCTCATATTTATCCCTATCCACTAGGGACGCACATCAGGAAGCAAGAGGGCATGCACCCTCTCTAAGTTTCTCTCTCCAGATAGTGCACACCCTAGAAGAGAAAGAAGGGGGCATGCACTCCTTTCTATGCATGCAAGACCAAGTCAAGGGGATGCCAACTCTTGGCGCCCCATTTGTACTACTTTTTTCAAGAAAAAATTAGGACAATGGGTGATCTGACCAGGACAAGATCTGATTTAATCAAGATAAGGTCTATCCAATTTAGGACAAACCCATATAGGATTCCTAGACAAGCCAAATTCAATTTGACTGAGTCTAGATCAATCAGAAAATCCAATAAAGGAGAAAGTTAGGTCCAATCGTGTGCTAGCATGATTTTCTTGAACCTAATTAGATCTAATCCAAATCAATCAGACCACGTGAGCCTAATTAATGACATCCAGATCTAAATCCTTATTTGTGTGATCTAATAGGTTCAATTCTATATAGTAATGGGATATGTTATGATCTCCATCATCGACATTATCGAAATATCTTTCATTGGATCAGAACTCTTTCTAATTCATCCAATAGAATTATCGATCATCAAGATAATTCTAATTAATCTCAAAATTCACCAATGACATCTAGCAGTATATGGTGGCAACCCATCAGTATAGAAAATAAATCTCTCAGTGCAGCTATTATGTGATTGGGTTCTTCTATCATGAGTCTCAACAGGATTAGATTAAGGTTGACTTGTCAAACCCCATTCCTGTCATATAATTAAATCACTTGATTTGATTCCGATGTAAAATCCTAATAGAAACTTCTTTTTATTATTTCACACTACCATGGCCATGGCTTTAGGACTCAATTTTATGATCATCATAGGACTACTCTACCGAGGTTGATAGATCCCATCTAGGTGCGATTCAATTCCTACAATGAACATGCTATAGCCAATGTACACCTCAAGATTTCAAGTGGATAGGAGACCGAGTTATGGTGTCCTCAAACTACAACATCCTCAAGATAAAATATCGATGTACCTTAGGTCAAAAAATCAGACACAACTACAGCATTGAGCTAGTCATCAACGGAAAGGTAGACTTCCTTATGACTGCTTAAAGTGGTCATGCTCGATACTCTTATTCTTAACAAGCACCTGTACTCTCACTTCAGTGTATCCACACCATAGATTTAAGATTCATCTATCTTAAAGAAATGATCGTACACTAATATTTTAGATCGATCACTATCTTCATGACGATCCTATGATTGGGAGTAGTTTATAAGTTAATTATGACTATACATATCTCAAATTCTCAATTTTTAAGAATATGTATTATGATACCCGTTAACCTAATGGATGTATCACAGACACCTAGTATACAAATATGATGGAAAGAATAACCCATTTTATTAACAATAAACTAAAATTATAATTATGCCCTTAGTAAGTATATACAAGTGTCGAACAATGTGGCTTCTAGGGCATACATCTAACATGTCCCTGGAGAAGAAGGCTTGTTCCATGGTTAGAGGATGTTTGACAAATGTGGTGCTCTATTCAATATTAGAGGAGAGGACCCCAAAAGGTTTGAGATCAAGGTTTTACATCATGTATATGAGAAAAAATATGTGCAACAAGCTGATATTGAATAAGAGACTGTATAGCTTTCGGATGTAGGTAAGTAGAGATGTCTTCGGTCACATCCAAAAACTCAACCAAATGTGCAATGAGTTGTTGAACATCAGGATGAAGATGGAGGATGATAAGTCATTGTTATTGTTACACTTGCTACCTCCTTCCTATGATCTATTGGTGATAATGCTACTCTATGGCAAGAAGATCCTGAAATATGAAGACATGGTCTCGGTGTTGTAGTCCAATGAACAGCAGGAGAAGTTGACCAAGGAAGGCGCTCCCTAGGAAGGCTTGGCCATGGGAGAGAGATCAGTAAGAGGAAAGGAAAGAGGTAAGTCAAAAGGATGGTCAAAGTTTTGAAAGAGTAAGGATAGAAAAGAAGCTAGGTGTTACAAGTGCAAGAAGATTAGGCACTTCATACAAGATTGCCCACAGTGGAAGAACAAGAAAGGAGATAAAGGAGGATCTGATGTGCTAAATATGGTGGCTGATAGTGAGATGGAGAATAACCTCTTGGTTGTATCAGATGGTCATAGGTGATACACAAATATTAGGATCCTGGATTTAGCTTGTTCGCATCACTATATCCCAAACTAGTCTTGGTTTGTGACATACACCAAGATTAATAAGGGAAGTATGACACTCGAAGATGATCACCCATGCAAGATCACTGGTATTGGAAGAATTTGGATGAGGATGTTTGATGGAATGGTACGGACTCTCACCAATGTGAAGCACGTCTCTAATTTAAAGAAAAATCTGATATCACTGGACTACCTGGAGTGGAGCGGTTGTAGCTTTAGTAGTCATGCCAGGAGTGGAGTTTTAAATATCTCCAATATAGACATGGTGGTGATGAGAGAATGGAGGATGGAGAACAACCTCTACAGGTTAGAAGGATCTATGGTGACTAGAGAATCTAATGTAGTGGCAGCAGTACAGGCAAGGGGCTTATCGATTATGGCACTATCGATGAAGAAGCTGAACAAGAATGGTCTGATTTCAGATTTGGATGGGGGTATTACAAAGGTATGTGAGCCATGCTAGATGAAAAAATAAAAGAGAGTGTAGTTTGCTAACAGTTCGGCCCACAGTATAGTCCCACTACAACTAGTTCACACTGATATATAGAGACTGGCTCTAGTTTCAGCCAAAAATGGGATGAGATACTTCTTGATCTTCATAGATGATTTCTTGAGAAAGGTATGGGTCACCTTCATGAAGGAGAAATTAGAAGTCTTCACTAGATTCAAGGTATGAAAAATCGAGGTGGAGAAGGAAACATGTCGGAGCTTGAAGTGTCTGCAGTCAGATAATAGCGAAGAATACACCAACAATGAGTTTTAAGATTTTTATGAGGAGTGTGGCATCAAAAGGCACTTTTTGGTAAGAGGAACTCCTCGGCAAAATAAGGTGGCTAAAAGGATCAATAGAACCCTTCTAGAAAAGGCATAGTGCATGAGGCTGCAGGCAGGGCTTCCTAAGGCATTTTGGATTGATACAATGGATGCAGCCTATTATCCAGTGAATTAGTCATCTCACACAAAGTTAGATGATGGTATTTCAGAGGAGAAATGGTCTAGAAGAAGAATTAAGATGAGCGATCTAAGAGTATTTGGGTGCACGATATATGTGCACATTGGTGCTGGTAGCAGAGCAAATTGGATGCCAGATCATAGAAGATAATATTCTTGGGATATCCATGAGGAGTTAAGGAATGCTGGTTATGGGATCTCTTAGAGAAGAAGGTTTTCATTAGTAGGAATGTCACCTTTGATGAAAATTCAGTTCTCCAAAGATGAGATAGCATGGAGGAGCAGCAAGAGGTCTAACAGGACAGTGGTGGACAACTAACATCCTATTCTATTTTGCCACTTATAGGTGCACCAAGAGGACTTGATATTTAGGTGGAGAACTTCCTGAAGGTGTGTCCATAGGTGAAGAGAGCTCAGATGAGTGAAAAATGCTAGAAGGACTAGTAGGAGCAAGCTAGACCGAGGATGGACATCAGGAATACACTACACAAGCCCAAAAGAAATGTTAGATAACCAGAATGATACAGCTTCGAGAACATAGTGTCATATGCCTTGGTGACAGCAAATGGGGACCCCTATGCCTACGAGGAGGCTATGAAGAGACAGGATAGAGAGAGGTAGGTCCAAGCAATGTCCGAGGAGATGTAGTCTCTCCATAAGAATGAGACATGGTGATTAGTGCAGTTGCCACAAGAAAAGAAACCCATTGGTTGCAAGAGGTTTTACCAATGCAAGGAGGAGCCTTCGAAGTAGAGAGGTCTTAGGTACAAGGCAAGGCTAGCGGCCAAGGAATACTCTTAGAAGGAAGGTATCAACTTCAGTGAGGTTTTCTCTCCCATCGTTAGACATACTTCCATTAGAGTGTTGTTAAGCATTGTAGCAGTGCAAGACCTAGAGTTGGAGTAGATGGATGTCAAGACGGCATTCCTCCATGGGCATCTGGAGGAGGGTATCTATATAAAGTAGCCAACTGGATTCTAAGAGCCAAGAGCAGAAGGAAAGATCTATTTGTTATAATTCTAAGAGCCAAGAGCAGAAGGAAAGGTCTATTTGTTATAGCAATCATTGTATGGACTGAAGTAGTCACCAAGGCAATGGTACAAGCAATTTGATTTCTTTGTAAGGAGTATTAGGATTTGCAGGTGCGAGTATGACTTTTGTATTTATGTTAAATCTTTAGAGGATGGGTCTAGAGTATTCCTACTTTTGTATGTGGATGACATGCTTATAGCATGCAAGAGCAAGAAGGT
The DNA here is from genome assembly GCA_006176705.1 of Cocos nucifera. NCBI lineage: Eukaryota > Viridiplantae > Streptophyta > Magnoliopsida > Arecales > Arecaceae > Cocos > Cocos nucifera. The sequence continues at coordinate 1,996,461 of QRFJ01000468.1, read as the reverse complement.
TGTACAGGAATTAAAGATAGCCTTATCTTGGGAGCTTGAGATGAAGGATTTAGAACTTGCAAGAAAGATCTTAGGCATGAAAATCTTCAAAGATTGAGCCAAGCTGGTGCTACATTTATCTCAGAGAGGTTGCATCAAGAAGGTCTTTGTTGCCCAGCAAGACAACCCAAGAGGGGGGGCCGGGGGGGGGGGGGGGTGAATTGGGATTTTTCAAAATTTAAACAAGTTATGTGCTATTTTAAAAACTAGTGAAGTGTTGAAGTGTGTTTTAGTTTTATGCAACTAGATATGCTGAAATATAGAAATGAAAATAAGATGAAAGTAAGACACAAGCCAATCACAAATATAAATGAATTTATAGTGATTCGGTGCCTCTTGCACCTATGTCCACTCTCCAAGGCCTACTTAGAAATTTTTCTATAATCTCTCCAAGATTATAGCCAGATAGTTTTTCAAGGCTCATTATCCAAAATCTAGTTGGTTTTACACCGAATCACCAACTACAACCAAATCCTAAGCCAACCCTTGGCTTATATTCTAATTCTTAGGCTTAGATAGGCCTTCCTCTTAGCTTCAAAATCCTATTGAAGCTAAGTTACAAGTGGAATAAAGATTACACAACAAGAATGAAAAACAAAGCTTCTTAATGAGCAAAAGAATCAATGAGGCTTGTAGAATCTTCTTGATGGAGACTTTTCAGGAGATTGAGCTTGTCTTCTTACTAAATGTAATCACTTGATTTGATGTTTCTTGGAGTTGGGAATGGAATGCTCTCTTTTCAAGGCTTTTGGCACTTTCTCTCTTCACTATTGATTCCTTCCAATGATTGAATGGTCATATCACTTCTTCTAGGTGTTTTGTAGCTTATTCTCCATGTTTGGTAGGTTGGAGAAGGGTTTTTAATCATTAGAAGACTGAAAATAGCCATTTGGAACCAATTTGCATACTTTTGAAATTTCTGCAGAAACTAGCCATTAGAGCTCGAGTCGACTTGAGCTCAAGTCGAAGCTTGAGTCGACTCGATCCTCAGCTCGAGACCATTCTACACTTCATCCTGAAAATCAAATTCTCTATATTTTTCCTGATACTTCAACTTGAGGAGCTCGAACTGAAGCTTGAGTTGAAGCCCGAGTCGACTCGTCCCTCTGCTCGAGGTCTTACTAAATTGTATCCCAAAAATTTCATTCTCTATATTTTTCTATGACCTCAACTCGAGGAACTCGAGTCAACTCGATCCTCTACTCTAGATCATGCCAACTGAAACTTTTACATGCCGGTCTTCTTTTTCATGGCGTATCAGCTCGAGCTGAATATAAGGTCGAATAAGGGGTCAACTCGAGGTTTTTTTATACTGAAAATTTTTACTTCAATCAATTGATTTTCTCTTCAATTTTGGTTCTAAGATCTCTTTCTAGGCCTTATTTTAAGTGTGATTTATGCCTCAAAAGTTTTTAACTTTTTTTTGTCAACTTCCAAATGCATTTTTAGGGATGTTTCATTTGATACTCTAAAATGCATCCTGAAACATGATCTCAACAAATTCATTAGTCCAAACATATACTCAAATATTTTGTTACTTATCAAAATCAATCCTTTGGGTTAACAAACTCTCTCTTTTTTATGATGATAAAACTTTGAGTACATGAGCAAGAAATATATAACATTAATGTATTAAGGACATTTTCAATAAATGAAAGATTTAATTCTTTTCATAGTTTTGTATTTAGCTCCTCCTCAATTCATGCTCACATTTTTAATATATCTTATCAATTCAAAGTTAAATTTTTGCTTGTACTTATTTGAATGGTAAATTGTTAACATATATCCATATGTGTGCTAGACATCAATATTAAATAATCAATGTTTTACTTGAGTCAAAGCATACATTTGATACATAGAATATATATCATGGCACAAACTCCAAACTCATAATGCACATCATATATGCTGAAAGTTTTAATCTTAACATAATCAAAGTAAATGAATCACAAGGAAAATGAATATATACTCATATACATATTAAGCCAAGATGCACATTATATATACACAATAAGCCATATTAAGTAAATATATGCTCATATACATATTACTCTCCCTTTTTGTCATCAATCAAAAAGGTAAAATAAAGACAAACATTTCATGAGATCAACTCAAGAGATTGAAACAATATAAGGGTAAATAATCATGAGTTTCTTTGCATTTACAAAATAAGTGTGTTCTATCTCAACAAACCAAGATACAATGAAACACCAAGTTCAAAACAAAACTAAATTAAGTCATTACATATATAAGTGTCAGAGAAGCATAGAGTCAAATACAAACATATATTCCTAATACATAAGTCTAAGAATATCAAATGATTAGACATCAGCTTCCTATGATGCTACTCATCATCTAAAGGAATCTCTACTGCTTGAAAAGATGAAGCTCTAGATGTGGATGGCCTAGCTCTCCTACTCCTAGTCCTAGCTGATGGTCCAGCCACTGGTGTAGAAGTAGGCCCCGTATGAGTATAGACTCTGAGTGGTGGTCTACTCTTACTAGTGGATACCTGAATCTGAACATAAGGCATAGGTGGAGGTGGTGGACATGGCACAGTTGCCCTGGTGGCCGCATCTACTACTACTACTACTGGTATCACACCTGGAGCAAGCCTCTTTATCTTCCCAATCAAACTGCCCATAGCTATAAGTACTGAAATGATGCCCTACTGTTGTGCCTGCCTGAGTCCAATAATAGCTGCCATCAACTCTATCTCTCCTGACTCAACTCTCTCCCTGAGTCGAGCAATCTCCTCAATAATGCTAGAGTGGTCAGTGGGCGTGTCATGTGTCTGCTCCCTCTGCTCTAGGATAGTAAGCCTCTGAGAGATAGATCTCATCTCAGTCTACACACTCTTTACCCTCTTAGATAAGTCATGAATCTCTCTACTAACTCTGGTAGAAATCATATCTACCAGTCTCCCCATAGATCTAGAGTCAGTAGGTGGTGGCTAAGGAAAATTATCTATCGATGGAGCTCGTGGACTCATAAAGTGCTAGGGTCAGCTGCCACTCTAGGTGTTGTAGGAGTGGAGGGCTCTCCTCGTTTCTCTACTCTTGGTCCTCTCCTTTCTTGTCTAGAAATATTCTTCATCCATCTCTCAGCTTCTACATGATATTGCATTCTAGTCTGGGCTCTCATGTCATGCACATCAAAATGGTATAATCTCTTGTACCCTTCATTCTCCAAAGGTACTCCAGCTATCTCGAATACTCATGTTAGAGCCATACCATAAGGCAAACATACTTTGTTCCTAAAGGCTACCTCTTTAATCTGATGCATCATAATCCTTGGCAAATTTGTCTTAGTCCCCTAAACCATAAGATACATCATACATAGTTCTCTCTCAAAGACAAAGTCATACCTACCTAACTTAAGAATGAAATCCCACCGATACTATAATATAGTACTCTCATCTCCTCGGATAAGGTGGGTGCTAGGACATCTCTTACGATGTCATCTCTCCCTAGAATTACCCTTAGACCTTCCTTCTTGTCAGACAATTTATCTGGTATAAATCCATATCTAGTGACCACAAAAATTCATGCCAAACTTTCCTCTAATACTTCAAACTGAACTCCTTTCACAGTAGTCATAATTTTAGAGCATCCTCTCTTAAGGTTTTTATAAAACTCCCTGACTAACTTAGGATACATAGGAATATTCATGGAACATAAATTTTTCCAGCCCATTCTATTAATCCACAATCCAATAGAAAAATTGTATTCCTCAAAAAAAATTTGAAATCAACTCTTCTTCTCATTGTTATGGCCCTTGCAGCCATTCTACCTACAGAACAAGGTGGTGGAGGAGGTGATCCCCAAATATCTTGGCTCGATTGGGGCTCTTCTTGAACGAGATCCTCGGAGGGTTGAGAGACTTCAGAAGGTTGGGAAGTCGCTCGTTCTATTTGGGCTTTTCTTTTCTTTTCTCGTATCTCTACGCTCTGAGATGCATAAATTTTCTGCACAGTTCTTCTTTCCTGCACCATCTTGCTTTGAATCCAACCTCTAATCAAAGGATCTAGGAGATGGAGGGCTAGGGAGTGGCTAGAAACTATTTAAGGAGGATTGGAGGGATGAGAAGCCCTCTGCTCATTAGTTTCAAGCATAACTAGGGCATTACGAACAGTAACAGGTTGATTTTAATCGCTTGTGGCCACGACGCTCAAGTCGACTCATGAATTTCAACTAGTTTACTTAAGTCGACTCAAGCATAAGTTCTAAAACTTTTAAAGTTTCAGAAGAAATTTGATATTTAGACAATGTCCAGATATTTTCTTTAATATTGGTCATTGATTATGTAATCAAAATTAATTCTTAAAAATTAATTTGACCTATTTTGAGTTATGTAAATGAGATTTACTCTTGTTGATAGCAAAGTCCTAGTTCTCTTCTGATGATGTTAAATCTTTCTTCATTAAGAGGCTTTATGAATATATCAGCCAATTATTTATCAGTATAGATAAATTCAAATGTCACATCATTATTTTGAACATGATCTCTTATGAAATGATGCCTTATTTCAATATGTTTAGATCTTGAATGTTAAATTAAATTTTTGGTTAAATTAATTATACTTGTATTGTCACATCTTATTAGTAATTTGTTAAGTTTAAAATCAAGGTCTTCTAGTTATTATTTGATCCAAAGAATTTGGGCACAATAACTGCCAACAGTAATATAATTGGCCTCGACCAAAGATAGTGCTACTGAGTTTTATTTCTTACTAAACCATAAAATTAAATTAACTTCTATAAATTAACATGTGCCACTAGTTCTTTTTCTATCAAGTTTACAACCAGCAAAATTAGCATCAGAGTATCTAATTAATTCAAATTGAGATGATCTATCATACCATAATCCTATGTCAAGTATTCTAGATAAGTATCTAAAGATTCTTTTAACAGTAAGCAAATACAATTCTCTAAGATCTGATTGATACCTAGCATACATACAAACACTAAATACTATATCTAGTCTACTTGCAGTAAGCTAAAGAAGTGAGCTTATCATGCCTCTATATAATTTAATATTAATTTTTTTACACTTTTAATCTTTGTCAAGTTTGCAAGATGTACTCATTGGTGCACCACTTGATCTCGAGTTCTTTATTCCAAACTTTCTAAGTATCTCTTTTATGTACTTTATTTGGTTAATGGAGATCCCTTCTTCATTCTACTTAATCTGGAGTCTTAAGAAGAAATTTAGCTCTCCCATCATGCTTATCTCGAACTCATCCTGCATAAGCTTAGCAAATTCTTGACAAAGAGATTCATTAGTAGCACCAAAAATTATATCATCCATATATATTTGTACTATCAATAGATTATCATGTTTTCTTTTTAAAAATAAGATTTTATCAATATTTTTTTCTAGTAAATTTATTATCTAATAAAAATTTACTTAATCTCTCGTACCATACACGTGGAGCTTGTTTTAATCCATATAGAGCCTTATGTAATTTAAACATATGATTTGGAAAGGTATAATTTTCAAAACTAGGTGGTTGTTCAACATACACCTCTTCAGCTATATGACCATTAAGAAATGCACTTTTTACATCCATTTGATATAATTTAAAATTCATAAAATATACAAATGCTAGTAACAGTCTAATTGCTTCTAATCTAGTTACAGGGGCAAATATTTCATTAAAATCAATACCTTCCTCTTAGTTATATCCTTTTGCGACTAATCTAGCTTTGTTCCTAATAATAGTGCCATATTCATTTAGTTTATTTCTATACACCCATTTAGTTTCAATAATTGGATATGAAGGAACTAGATCTAGTGTTTCAAGATCTATCCATGAAATCCTAAATCTGGTTCCTTCAATTGATATCAAAGCCTAGGTTCTTGTTATATGATTTTTATGCATGTTTAGATTATTTCTTAGATTAAATCTAATTTATAATCTAATTATTAAATCTAAAATTTTTAAAAAAAATTAGATCTCATGAACTATCATAAGGTTATCCTGCTGTAAGGTTTACCTCTTATAATGAAAAGGCTATCCTAGTTCATGATGATCTAACTCTAATCATAAATTTATTAGATTTGATCTAATTTTATTTATAATTTAATAGATTTAAAATAGTTTTAGATCTAAAAATAAAATATTTTAGATTGCACGGACTGCCATAAGGTTATCCTGCTGTAAGATTTATCCCTTACAGTGAATAGATTGTTCTAGTACGTGCTGATCTAAAATATTGATCATAAAATTTTAGATTAGATCTAAGAGATTTTATGATTTGATTAAAAATATTTTAATCTAATTTTAATTATCATAAATATGTTAGATTTGATCTATGAAGATTTATGATTGATTATTATTGAAATTATTTCAATTACATGAACCTATTTAGATTAGATCTAAAGTATTTTTATGTTTATTTTACTTGCATATTGATTATGAATCAAACATATAACTTGATTGATAGAACCATGTTATAAAAATATTTTACAAATATGAAAATCATTTTTGAAAAGCCAAACCCCAACCCTCAGTCCAAAACTTAATTGAGAATTAAGAAGTTGATTGATTAGGATTTAGGATTGTGAATTGAAGATCCTAAGACACAAATCATAACACATTGGGTTAAATGGGTTAGTGGGGATTAGGTCCATTAATTGGGTTAGACCTAGGGTTAGATTAAAGAATGGACTTAATTAGAGAATTAATTAAATCTAATCAATTGTTGTCTTAGATTAGATCAAGAATTTTCTAAATCAATTACAATAGTTGTAGTTGGTCAAGTCCATATCTTTAACAAGACCCAAGATGGACTTGATTCTTGGCTACGCGGTCTAGCATGAACTGTTAGGTTGATCTAATTAAAACTAATTAAATTAGTTGGTGTCTAAGGTAAATCAGATCAATGGTTTTTAATTGGAAGTCTGTTTACCTGACCATATTTTATGGTGTCAAAGGCAAGCTTTGGCAGACCCTCCTACCGATCGAACTTATCTATCCTTTTGGTAAGATTATGTTTTGATTGAATCACTTAACTATTCGAGCTAACTCATGTTAGCTAGGTAAATTAGTGTGACTAATTTAGGTGCTCCTAGACTAGCCTATTTGTGGTCTCCCTTAAGCTAACTTGATGAAGCCAGTGAGATGATCATGGCAAACTGATTAATCTTTGATACATCTTTTTAAATGATGGTCAGGTGGGCCAACCAAAGTTAGGCCTGATCATTCATTGGTCAGATGGGCTAAGTATGGTCATGTTAATGGTTGGACCTAACTGGACCCTTTTCTGAGAAAGCCAAAACCAACTGATCAGGGGCTAAAGCAAAATTTAATTACTAAAAATTATTTAAAGAAATAATTGGTTATGAGCCTATCCTTAGATGTACTTAGGTTGGCCAACCAAAGTTAGGCTCGTGTGCAATCTATGTGGATTCTAGTACCCACTAAGAAATTAGGATAATTTCTTAAATTGAAGGTAGAGGCTACCAATTTGAATAAAATAGTGGAAGAAATCTTTTAATTAAAGTCCAAATCTTTAGGTTTAATGAATCAATTACTAATTAGATTTTGATTTTTCTTTATGCAGACGTGGCTACTTTTCTATCGCTCCGATCATTGTTGGACAATGATAAGTTGGTGAGATCCAACTTCGATAGCCGGTACCAAAAGTTGAAGATTATCCTAGAGCATGAACGGATCCTATATATGCTGATAGATCCTGCACCTGAGGAACCAGCTGCCAATGCACGTGGAATAGTCAGAGACACTTATCAAAAGTGGCTTAGTGATCGAACCATGGTGCGCTACATTATGCTGGCTATAATGAGCGACGAATTCAGTTGCAGGTTTGAGATAGCTCAACCAAATGAAATGCTCCAAATGTTAAAGGATTCTTTTGGCACACCCGATGACGTTGAGAGGCACAAGACTAGTTGCGCCATCTTCAACGTCAGAATATGGGATGGAGCCTGTATCACTGATCATGTACTGTACATGATCGAGCTGATAGAGCCCTTAAGCAAATTTGGCTTTTTCTTGCATGAATAATTTGGAAAAGATGCAATACTGAACTCGTTGCCAAAATCCTATCTCCCTTCCTTACTCATTACAGAATAATAAAGCCTGAAGTAAACTACCATAGCTTATTGGGGTTACTTTAGAATTTTGAGAAGGATCACCAGCTCCATAAAGAGTTGGTGAACTTAGTGGAAGGTTCGTCTTCTGATTCTCAACCCTTTAGAAAAGAAAAGAAGAATAAGAAGAAGAAAATAAAGAAGGTGCAAGTTCAGACTGGGACATCAGTGCAGAGCCAGACCAGGAAGATCAAGCCCGATAAGAGTTAAGCTGAATGCTTCTTTTGCAAGAAGCGAGGGCACTAGAAGAGGAACTATCCTAAGTACATTGCCTCCCTAGATCCGAACAGGCTGAGAAAGAAGCAAGCTGTTGCTGAATAAGGTATTTATATGATAACTCCTTACAACTTTTTTATTTATGATATTACTGATCGGGTATGGGATATCGGTAGCCCTTACCATATTTGCAATTCATTGTAGGGGTTGTAGGTCAGTAGAAGATTCGAGCAAGATGAGAAATTCCTGAACGTTGGAGATGGAAGATCAGTTTTAGTTCTAGCTTTAAAAATTTTGAAACTTGTATTTGAATCTCATACCGTTGTTCTTAATGATTATCATTTCTATCCTAATTTTTTTAAAATATCATTTCTATAGGCTTTTTGGCCATGAACAATTATGAAATTTCAATAAAAAAATGATTTTGTAATGTCATTGTGAATGGTGTTACTGCTTTCCATGGATAATTGAACAATGATGTATATATATTATCATAACTTATTAATGTAGTCTATTCTACTGGCAAGTATCCTAGATTAGATAGTGTATCAGATATCTACTTATGGCACTATAGGCTAGGTCATATAAACAAGAATAGGATAAATAGGTTGACTCAAGAGAGAATTCTCGAAGTCAATGATTGTGAATCTTTTTCAACCTGTGAGTCCTATCTTCTTGGTAAAATGACCAAGTCATCTTTTACTAAAAAAATGAGAGAGCTAATGAGCTCTTAGGTCTAGTACATACTGATGTATGTGGACCAATGAGCACAAGTACCAGAGGTAGATATGTCTACTTCATTACTTTCACAGATAATCTATCCAGATATGGATATGTCTATCTGATGAAACATAAGTCAGATTCTTTTGAAATGTTCAAAAATTTTTGAAGTGAAGTAGAAAAACAAACTGAAAAGAGTATTAAAACTCTTCGATCTAATCGAAGGAGAAGAATACCATTCTGATGAGTTTCTCACATATCTAGGAGAGAATGGGATTCTCTTCCAATGGACTCCTCCTGAAACACCATAACATAATGGTGTATCTAAAAGGAGAAATCGAACTCTGTTAGACATAGTCCGATCCATGATGGGATTTGCTAGCTTGCCGATATTCTTCTGGGGATATGCACTCGAATCGGCTTGTTATCTATTAAATAGGGTTCCAAGTAAGTTTGTAGTTAAAACCCCATATAAGATATGGATGGGGCGTAAGCCAGCACTTTCACATCTTAGGGTTTGGGGGGGCTCGGCTTATGTCAAATGATTAATTACAGATAAACTTGAACCTAGGTTTGAAAAGTGTACATTCATAGGGTACCCAAAGAGACCAAAGGATACTATTTCTACCATGCTAATGAATAAAAGGTATTCATCAGCCTTAGGGTAACCTTTTTGAAAAAGAAGTTCCTTAGTGAAAGAACTGTTGCTTCTAAGGTTGAACTTGATAAAATTTAACAGATAGAAAGTCCGACACAAAATATTGAACCTAAGTCAGATTTGATCAGATCAGATCTAAAGCCTAGTGAACCCACACCATTAAGGTGATCCGGTAGAGTACCGCGCCATCTGAATAGATACTATGGATTCTTGATCCAGGATGGTGATTCCATCAAACTCGATGAGAATGATGAAAATTCGATCATTTATATGAATGCAATGCAGAGACCCAACTCCAAGAAATGGCTAGAAGCCATGAGATTCAAAATAGATTCCATGAAGGTCAATGATGTATGTATATTAGTTGACCCACCTGAAGGAGTTAAACCTATTGGATGTAAATGGGTATTCAAAAAAAAAAGAGGCACAGACGGAAAGATGGAGATCTATAAAGCCTGTCTGATTGCCAAGAAATATCCTCAACGTTATGGTATTGACTATGACGAGATATTCTCTCCAGTGGCAATGCTCAAATCCATTTAGATAATGCTTGCAATAGCTGCCCACCTGGACTATGAGATCTGACAGATAGATGTGAAGACGGCTTTACTAAATGGAGAGCTAACCGAAGAGGTGTATATGATGCAACCTGAGGGGTTCACATCCATAGATGAGTCCAAGATGTGCAGGCTTCAGAGATCCATTTATAGATTAAAGCAAGCATCTCGGAGTTGAAACATGCATTTTGATAAAGTGATCAAAACGTATGGCTTCATTAAGAATGGAGAAGAACCCTACATTTATAAATGGGCAAATGGTCCAGTAGTAGTATTCTTTATTTTGTACATGGATGATATTCTCTTAATTGAAAATGACATCACCGCACTACAAGAAATAAAAGTCTAATTATCATCACAATTCTTCATAAAGGACTTAGGTAAAGCATCCTACATCCTAGGGATGAAGATCTATAGGGATGGATCTAAAAAGATGCTTGGTATATCCCAGTCCACGTGCATAGAAACTGTGCTGAAGAGGTTCAACATGGAGAATTTCAAAAAGGGCTATCTCTCGATAGGTCAAGAAATTTCTCTCTCTAAGAAGGATTGTCCAACAACTTCTGAAGAAAGAGAGCATATGAGTAGAAATTCATATGCTTCGACAGTAGGATCTATTATGTATGCAATGATATGTATGAGATCAGACGTGGCATACTCACTAGGAGTAGTGAGTAGATACCAATCTAACCCTAGAGAAAATTACTAGAAGGTGGTTAAAACCATCCTTAAGTATTTAAGAAATACTAAGAACAAATAGTTGGTTTATGATGAGTCAGATATGAAGCTTGTGGGGTTTACAGACTCCAACTTTTAATCTGACCATGATGATAGTAAAAGTGTGTCAGGGTATATCTTTACTCTAAATGGTGGAGCCATCTGCTAGAAAAGTTTCAAGCATCATACAGTGGTTGACTCTATTTGCGAAGCAGAGTATATAGCAACATCAGATGTAGTAAAGAAAGCTGTGTGACTGAGGAAGTTCATCACCGAGCTCGGAGTAGCATCCTCCATTGATGGTCCAGTCTTGCTCTACTATGACAGCACTGGCACCATAGCTCAAGCAAAGGAATCGAAGGCACACCAACGGACAAAGCACAATCTACAGTGCTTCCATTTGGTCCGTGAGATCATGGATCATTGTGACATCAACCTTCAAAAGATCAACGGAAAGAAGAACCTAGCTAACCCCTTCACTAAAGCCCTGGCAATCAAAGAGTTCGATAACCATAAGTCAAAGATGGATATTAGAAACTATACCAAGTGGCTTTAGGACAAGTAGAAGTTATTGAAAATTATGTTCCAAAGCCAATCATCAGTCTGTTGATAGTTGAGATATTATAATTAATTTATTAATTAATACAAATATTTTGACATCTTTTTTCATCATAAATTTATATCTTCTAATGAACTCTATTATTGTGATGAAGTTCTTAGGACTATTTAGTTTTGATAAAAAGAAGATTTATCGATTAGTCCTTAAATTTATTCATGACCAAATGATAGACTGTTAATTAGGACGACAGCGTCTATCGAGCATAGATCGTAATATGCCATATAGGTTGGTTGTCCTCTTAACCAAGGAGTGTAGAGACACTGGTATGGCATATAGATAAGATGTATGGGTACATCATCATTGAATATGACCAACTCTAGAGCATTTTGCTATCGAGAATGTCTTTGATGGGATATAGATATAAGTATCCCTTAGACCTAAGATCACCTCAATGACTTGCAAGCAACTCACTGTGCTTTGGTATTGGACTAACTGAATTTCTAATTCAGTAATGAAAGACTTTTGGGCATAGTCAAATACTTGCAAAGTCTAAGGGTGATCAAGATGGAATTAACCACTTTAAGAGTTGGAGAAGAATGTATCACTGTATTTTAATATAGCAAAACCTTGGCCAGGATAATCCATCAGATGGATTTGATATTTTGAAATACAATGTGGAGAACCTGATTAGAGTTGACAATTGAACTCTGAGGTGTTCTATAAGTATTATGGTCAAGAAAATAAATTATATGGAAACTATATTCTAATGGGTTATAAGGATGGTGTTCTACACCTTTCGACCTATCCGACCGTCAGATATCATTGCTAGATGGTCACTTTGATTGGTATAAAAATTTATTTTTATACTATCAGCTTAAGTTCAAACCTATGAGATCACATACATTAGAGTTCACATTCCGATCGGATGGTTGATCTGCGATTTAGAATCATTTTAAGGTTAAACGATCAATACGATTAATGTTTGATCTAGTGCAAGTATTGTAGGAGGATCGATTAGCAATTTGATTGCTAATTAACTTAATTTGATTAGGCCAGTAGGCTAAGATTAAGTCTAATTAAATATGATTTAATTAAATTTAGTTTGGGCTTGATTGGATCAAGTTCAATTGGCTTATTGGATAAGTAAAGTGCAAGGAAGAACTAGTCCTAGTCTAACTAGGACTCGGGTCAACTCAATTTTTTAATTTAATTAAAAAATTAAATTAGAAATAAATATAATTTAATTTGATTTAATTAAATTTTTAAATGAGTTAGGGCCTTATTTAATTAGGTTGGTTTATTTTTATTTTTATTTGGTTAAAAGATCTTGTTTGACCAAGTCAAAATAGGAGTCCTAGTGTGACTAGGACTCCCTATTCCTTGCACCACCTTATCCTCACGCCCCACCCTTTTCTCTTTATATTTTTACGTAAATAATATCCATGCCCAAAGGTTTCTCATACCTCCCTTCTCTCTTTCTTTTTCTCATATGAAAGTTTGTTGGAAGACCAAGTCAAAAGGAGAATTTGTTTTGTTTAAGGATTCTATGAGATAGAATACTTATCAATCAAAACTCTTCCCATAAGTGTGCCGACCCATCTTTTCTTATTTTATTTGATTTTTATGGTAAAAGAGGACTTTTTTGTGTGCCCCCCTTTGCTGGTCCATGGCAGAAAAAAAGGTGGGGGCGCCCAAGAGTTGGGCGCCCCAACAACTTTCCTTATTTGGTCCTTCGTAGTCTAGGTTTTTGATCTAACTTAGACTCTGCATATCTCTTTATTTAAAAAAAAATTTTGGCTGAAATTTTTGTGTATTGTAGATATTTGAGAGGCCTCTTTGGTGTAGAGAAACTAAAGAAAAATTCATCTAAGTCATGGAGATATAAAAACACAAATCAAGGTGTCTAGAAAAGAACAAAGAAGAAGAAGAGGGTCTTCTTCTAAGATTTTTGTTCCAGATCTCTTCCTTCCTTTTTGTGAGCTTTTGAGAGGTATCTCAGCATCACAAATCTTTCTCTTTTCTTTTGATATTTTAGAGTATCCAAGTTTTGAAGAAGGAAACATCGAATCTACCATCAAAGAGAGATTAGCATAGTGCTAGCATACTATGCTGATTTCCTGCATCAGGATCTCTGATCATGTTCGTAGACTCGTGTGGATGACTCCTAGAGACCGGATGCATGTGCGGCTCATAACTTCATCCTTAAGTTTGGATCAACAAATTAGAATGTATAACTTGCTCAGATAATAGATCTGATCTATTAACTTCATACCTACATTTGATGTAGCATAAATTTAGGTTGATTTGATCAATCTTTTCTTTCTTGTTTGATTTTAATTTTTAATTTAATATCATGTCTTGATCATGTAATAGATCTAAGATCTAGGTATTTATATATTTATTTAAATAAATATTTAATTTATTTAAATCTTTCACTGCATGATCTTGAAAAAGTTTTAAGATCTACTCGTAAAACCCTAGATCTGATTCCTTCAGACCCAATTATTGAAACTAAATGGGTGTATAGAAATAAACTAAATAAACATGACACTATTGTAGGAACAAAGCTAGATTAGTCGTAAAAGGATATAACTAAGAGGAAGGTATTGATTTTGATGAAATATTTGTCGAGTGACTTTAGGACAAGTGGGAGTTGTTGGAAATTATGTCCCAAAATCAATCGTCAGCTTGTTGATGGTTGAAATATTATAATTAATTTATTAATTAATAAAAAATAAATTAATTATAATATCTTAACCATCAACAAGCTGACGATTGATTTTGGGACATAATTTTCAACAGGATAGTCATTAGGTCTATCAACTAAAGTCCAAACCTTATTTATTTCAAATTGATTTAATTCTTCTTGCATAACATTTATCCAATATGGATCATTTTTAGGTTCTTCTATTGTTTTAGGTTCAATTTATGAAACAAAGGCTAAATAATTATTAACATTTCTAAGATAGGATCGGATTCTTATCCCTTGTGATGGATCACCAATGATTAGGTCTTTAGGATGTCCATGTGCATACCTCCACTCTTTTAGTAATTCTTCTCTTGGGCTAGGAGAGGGTTCTTCATTCTTTCTTTCTTCTTCCTCATTGCTTTGAATGGGAGCATCTTTTAGTATGAGATTGTCCATCTTGTCATGAAGATTTTATGCATCCCCATCTAAAGCATCTTTTTTTCTAGAATATTTATCATTATATTCATCAAAGATAACATGAATTGATTCCTCAACAATAAGAGTTCTCTTGTTGAAGACTCTATATGCTTTGCTTGATGAGAAGTATTCCAAGAAGATACCCTCATCTGACTTGGCATCAAATTTTTTCAAGTCATCTTTTCTATTATTAAGTATAAAACACTTGCAACCAAACACATGAAAATAGTTGATATTTGATTTTCTTTCTTTCCAAAGCTCATATGGGGTTTTCTTTAAAATAGGCCTTATTAAAATATGATTAAATGTGTAACATGCAGTATTTATTACCTCGGCCCAAAAATATCTTGGTAAATTACTTTCACATAACATAGTTCATGCCATTTCTTCTAATGTATGATTTTTTTTTTCTACTACTCCATTTTACTATGGAGTTCTAAGTGCAGAAAAATTATGATCAATTCTCCTTTTATTATAATTTTTTTTTTAAATTATTAATACTTAAATTCGATACCATGATCACTACGTGTGCATACAATTGATATATTCTTTTTATTTAAAATCTTTCGATAAAATTTGAAAAATACATTGAAGGCTTCATCCTTTTGTACTGAAAACATCATCCAAGTGAATTTTAAAAAATCATCTACAACTACAAGACCATACTTTTTGCATCCTATACTAGTAGTCCTTATGGGTCCAAATAAATCTATGTAGCAATATAAAGGTCTAGAAGTTGAAATCATGCCTTTTGGTTTAAAAGAGTTCTTAGTTTATTTTTCAAATTGACAAGCATCACAAATTCGATTCTTTTTAAAAGTTAGTTTTGGCAATTCTCTTACAAGATCTTTCTTAATTAATTTTGAAAGTAAATATATACTAGCATGATCTAATCTACAATGCCACAACCAACTAGTCTCATTGACTTTGGCATCCATTGCTATAAGATATTGATCATTCTATATGTGTAGATCATCTAGATCCACCATGTAGATGTTGTTATGTCTATGTCCTATAAATATGATGCCATTATCATTGGAACTAAAAACTATGCATAATGAAGATTCAAATATAACTTTAATTTTTTTTGTCACAAAATTGACTAATATTAAATAAATTATATTTTAACTCATCAACTAACAATATATTTTGAATGAAAGTGAAAGGAGTGATACGAATATTATCGATGCCAATAATGCATCCTTTTCATTGTCACCAAATGTAACCACTCCTTCTTTAGGCTCAAAAGTGATAAATTAAGATTTGTCACCCATCATGTATCTTGAACAGCCACTATCGAAATACCAAAGTTATTTCTTGTCACGAGCAGCAAGACACTCCTACATAAAGAAATCAGGTAAAGTTTTTAGGTACCCAAGTCATCTTGGGTCCTTTGGGGTTAGTACTCATGATTCTTTTTGGAACCCAAATCATTTTAACCATTTTTTTTATTTTTTGAAATCACATACATAAGATTTGTGATAAATTTTACCACAATAATAATATGAAAGGTTTGAGGCAGTACTTGTTGAAGCTTTAACAAATAGATTTTTTAATAATTTTTATTTCTTATGAGGTTTGAATCCTAATCCTATCTTGTTAAAAATATCTCTTTGCTCATTTAATAACATATTTAATTTTTTGAAACTATAAGTAAATCTCTCTACAAATGGTTTGAGTTTTGCTAATTCATCATTTAATTTCTAGTTTTTATGAGTTAGCAAATTAAGTTTTTTAGAAGTTATTTTCTTTTCATGAAGAAGTTAAGAATTTTTCTTTTTTAAATCTTTATTTTTCAAGATTACTTTTCTATATTCAGTCATAAGTTCAGAAAAAGCATATTGTAATTCATCAAATATGAAATCTAAAGAGTTTTCAGTATTTACCTCCTCATGATGTGCCATTAAGCAAAGGTTGGCCACTTCTTGTGATTCTTCCTTGGAGCTAAAGTCCTTACTATCGCTCCAAGTGGCCATCATTGTCTTCTTCTTAAACTTTTTGGATGGTTTCTTGAGAAGAAGGCAGTCCATTCTAAAATGGTTCGATTTCTTGCACTCGAAGCAAATGGATAGCTCCTACTTTTTTCTTGCTTGGCTTACCCTTGAAGTTCTTTTTCTTGAATCCTTACTTCTTCTTTCTCATAAGCCTTTTGAACTTTCTTGCACAAGGCCAAGTCTTCTTCTTCCTCTTCTTCATCGGATTCTTTACTTTCATCATCCTTAGAGGTAGTTATCTTGAGAGCTATGATCTTTTTCTTCCTGATTTTTTCTATCATATTTTGCCTCATATTTAATTCATGAGTCATTAGAGATCCAAGAAGCTCTTCCAATGATAGCTTGTTGAGGTCTTTGGCTTCTTGGATGGCAATGAATTTTGCTTTCCAAGCCTTTGAAAGTAACCTAAGAATTTTTCGAATAAGCTCACTGTTAGTATAAGATTTACCTAAGCTTTTCAAAATATTGATAATATTGATAAATCTAGTAAATATTTAAGAAATAGATTCATTTGAATCTATTTTAAATAATTCATATTTGTGAACAAGCATATTTATTTTAGACTCCTTTACCTGGTTGGTACTCTCATGGGTAACCTCTAGCCGATCCCAAATTTTCTTAGCCGATGCACATGTAGAGATTCTATTAAATTTATTAGGATCTAATGCACAATATAATATATTCATTGCCTTAGCATTTAATTCTATCATTTTCATGTCATGCTCATCCCAATCCTCTTCTGATTTAAAAATTTTATTACTTTCTACCTTAATTATGAAAGTGTATGGACCTTTGATTATCACTCTTCAAAGTTGATAATCAAGTATTTGAATGTAGATGTGCAGCATGCTTTCTAATAAGTATAATTTATTCCATTGAACAAGGATGGATGGTTAGTCAATTGTCCTTCGACAAGGGAAGCACTTATATGGGTTGCCATTTGACCTTAACTCTTGATTGTTAAATCAAATAAAGTAAGTACCAAGCTCTAATACCATTTGTTACCCAGCAAGACAATCCAAGAGAGAAGGAGAATTAGGTTTTTCAAAATTTAAGCAAGTTATGTGCTATTTTAAAAACTAGTAAATTGTTTAAGTGTGTTTTAGTTTTATGCAACTAGATATGCTGAAATGCAGAAATAAAAATAAGATGAAAGCAAGACACAAGCCAATCACAAATACAAATGAATTTATAGTTGTTGGATGCCTCTTGTATCCATATCTACTCCCCAAGGCCCACTTGAAAATTTTACTATAATCTCTCTAAGATTCTAGTCGGATAGTTTTTCAAGGCTCACTATCCAAAATCTAGGTAGTTTTACATCGGATCACCAACCATAATCAAATCCTAACAATCCTTGGCTTACAATCCAATTCTTAGGCTTGGATAGGCCTTCTCCTTAGCTTCAAAATCCTATTGAAGCTAAGTTACAAGTGGAATAAAGATTATACAACAAGAATGAAAAATAAAGCTCCTTAATGAGC
This sequence comes from Cocos nucifera, assembly GCA_006176705.1. Classification (NCBI taxonomy): domain Eukaryota; kingdom Viridiplantae; phylum Streptophyta; class Magnoliopsida; order Arecales; family Arecaceae; genus Cocos; species Cocos nucifera. The sequence goes on along the minus strand of QRFJ01000468.1, from coordinate 1,978,237 downwards.
AAAAGAATCAATGAGGCTTATAGAATCTTCTTGATGGAGGCTTTTTAGGAGATTGAGCTTGTCTTCTTGCTGAATGAAATCATTTGATTTGATGTTCCTTGGAGTTGGGAATAGAATGCTCTCTTTCCAAGACTTTTTGCATTTTCTCTTTTCACTATTAATTTCTTCCAATGATTGAATAGTTATATCACTTTCTTCAGGTATTTTGTAGCTTATTCCCCATGTTTTAAGAAAGATTTTTGACCATTAGAAGACTGAAAATAGCCATTTAGAACCAATATGCATACTTCTAAAATTTTTATAGAAACTAGCTATTGGAGCTCGACTCGACCCTCTACTCGAGCTCGAGTCGACTCAACCATAAGCTTGAGACCATTCTACACTTCACCTCAAAAATCATGTTCTTTATATTTTTCCTAAGACTTCAACTCGAGGAGCTTGAGTTGAAGCCCGAGTCGACTCATTCCTCTACTCAAGGCCTTGCTGAACTGTGTCCTAAAAATTTCATTCTCTATATTTTCCTACGACCTCGACTCAAAGAACTCAAATCGACTCGATCCTCTGCTCAAGATCGTGCCAGCTAAAACTTTTGCGTGCCAATCTTCTTTTTTGTGCCATATCAGCTCGAGCTGAATAAGGGGTCAACTCGAAACCTTTTGATGCTAAAAATTTTTACTTCGACTAATTGATTTTTTCTTCAATTTTAGTTCTTAGATATCTCTTTTAGGCCTTGTTTTAAGTATGATTTATGCCTCAAAACCCTCTAACTTTTTTTTGTCAACCTCTAAATGCATTTTTAGGGATGTCTCATTTGATACTTTAAAATGCATCCTAAAACATGATCTCAATAAATTCATTAGTCCAAACATATACTTCAAATATTTTATTACTCATCAAAATCAATCCTTGAGGTTAATAGTCTTAGAGAGGTTCGGGATGAAGAAAGCAAAATCAGTAGAGCTGCCACTTGCTAAGCACTTCAGACTCTCAAAGATGATGTTATCATAAATTGAGATGGAGGCTCAGGAGATGGAGAGTGTGCCATATGCCTCTGGTATGGGGAGTCTTATGTACGCCATAGTGTGTTATAGGCTAGATATTTCCACATAGTGAGCCAGGTCAATAGGTTCATGGCACAGCCTGGTAGGGAGCACTAGCAAGTACTGAAGTGGATCTTCATGTACTTGGTGGGTACTATTGGATTCGGCATCTACTATAAACAGCAGGATGGAGTTGAGGGACTCTCCAATATGTCCAAGGAGGCTCAAGGATAGATAAGAGGGTTCATAGATGAAGATTTTGGTGGAGACATGGGCACCCGATAGTCGATGATAAGTTTTATATTTAGCCTATTTGAAGGTCATGTTTCATAGAGATCATGTTTGCAACCCATCATGGTCTTATCCACTACTGAGGCTGAGTACATCGACATCATAGAAGCAACGAAAAAGGCCCTATGGCTGAAGGGTTTGGCATTGGAGATGGGCCTCACATAGAAGGCTATCAGGGTGCACTGCAACAATCAGAGTGCACCGTTACTTGCTTAGAACTCTATTTACCATGTGAGGATAAAGAACATCAATATCAGGTACCACCGTATTAAAGAGTTTGTGAAAGAAGGTGAGGTGAAGCTGGTGAAGGTCCACACCAAGAAGAATTTAGTACATGCACTGATGAAGATTCTTCCATGGGATAGCTTTCGAAAATGTAGGATACTAATATATTTGATGGATAGGATGGAGTTAGCTAAGGCCTTGAGGCACCAAGGTGGAGTTTGAAGGGATGAGTATGGTGCTTCCAAGCCTTAGAGAAAAGATGAAAAGAATCCAAAGGGTTAAAGGGCAGTCAGCACTCAATAGAGTCGACTCGATTCTAAGACAAGATGACTCAGTTTCTAGCAAGTCGACCCAGTCTTGGAGGTGAGATGACTCAGTCTTGTTAGCAAGATAGAGAATGGTGTTTAGGCATGGCACGCAGGGGAGATGACTCAAGTCCAATATGGGTCAACTCGAGTCCAGACGAGTTGACTCGATCTCAGCAAGAGTTGACTCAAGTTGCGGATAGGAGCTGAAGCAGGATTTATGTTTGGTCTAGGATAGGATTTTATCCTAGGGATCTTAAGGTCTAATGATAAGAGCACGATGTTGTCATTAAGATACCGTATTTATCAATTTAATTTTGATTTCTTAAATTGATTAAAAATATATAGTAAGAAGTGAGTCAGATCGAATCCACAGAGAAGACAGTATTTTAGTTTTGAAATCTTTAATTTTTATAAAAAAAATTTAAAAATTAAATTAAAATTTAAAAATATAATTATAAATAAAAATAAAAAATAAATGATGCAGAAAATTAAACTTAGTACTAAGATCTACTAGTTAAATCTTAGCATCTACTTGCAATAAAAATAAAGTATAATAAAATTAAAATATCAAAATTTAAAAATAAAAAAATAAAATAATAAAAATAAAAAATTAAAATTTGAAGAGCAAAAAATAAAATTTGCATTAATTAGAATTTAATTTAAAGTTTAAATACATGAATTTTAAAAAGAGTAGAAAAAAAGAAAAATTAGAAAAGATGTGATCTTGATCTTGGATCGATGTTGGTATGAAGATGGCATAGGAGACAGCTCTTCTTTGCAAGACTCATCATCTTGAAGTAACCTTTAACCCAAGCATGGCTCTCATCCTATACCATCATCTTTTCATGATCGAAGATAACTTAATTTGATGGCCTAGGATCTTATTTATAGGTGTTGGAGGGGAGGAATAAATGCTATCAGCCAATATGGAACTAAGGTAGTGTTTGATTGGCAAAATCTAGAGAAATTCCATGAAAAATCATATTAAAAGAGCCTCTAAATGAATTATGTATAGTTCCATGAGTTCTGGCCATCAGATCTTCATCAAAAAGTCCACAAAACATCAAAAATCTCATTTTAAAAGCCTAAATCCACTTGTATTAAATTCTAAACATTGGATCGTGCTTGATGGAGAAGATCGGACTGTTGGATCTCGTTTTGGGTGCTTGATCACTATCGAGAACTCTATCAGCCATCCGATCAATGTTTGCTATTGTCGGATCGCGTAGATGGGTTGAAGGATTTTATAATCAAAGAAGGAAATAACACCAGCCGTTGGATCAAGATATGGGCAAAATCTGACCGCTAGATCAAGCATTGGAGCATTCAGAGCCGTCGAATCGTGCGATGGAAGAGATGAATTTGAATCAAACTTGGAAATAATCTGGACCATCAGATCTGGACCGAAATCAACCACAGCCGCATGATTATGCAATTACTGTTCATATGGACCCTATAAACCAAATGTACCATAGACCGCAATCAATCAATGCTCATCTTGTAATAAGAAATTATCATTTTGCCCCTATATGCCATATGAGATTTCCTGTAAATCTTTTAAGGATCTTGGTCCACCACATGGTAGCCTGTGATTCGCTGCCTTCTGCTAAACTAGCGGTCCACGCCTGAATCATGGACCAATGGATGGCTTCTATTGCTAAGTTGGCTTGGACAATGCACCGACTGAGCTACTTTCGATGGCTTGGCTGAGCATGCCGACTTGGCTGGATGAGCCGGCTGACTCAAATTATTTTTTAAAAATTTTTTTCTTTGAAAATCTATATCGGGTCCATTTTAACTCCATTTTGCTCCAAATTTATTTTATTATGATTAGAAAAATGAGCTCTTTCTATTAATAAATATATTTTTTAAAATAAATAAATAAAATATTTAATTTTTAAAAATAAATTAATTAATTAATTAATATTTTTACTGATATTTTTATGATACTTATCACATCCTCCAACTTAAGCTTTGCTCATCCTTGAGTAAAGAAAAAATTTAGTTTTAGATATCTTTTAATTTTAAAGTTTTGAATTTTATTTGAGCAATTTCAAAATAGCCATTGATGTGGTGAGGGAGGTATGTCATTGGAGTATTAGTACTTATCAATATAAAAATTAAGTAAAGAATATTAATTTTTTAAAATTTTTTCTAAATTATTCCTATCTTTATCTTTGAATTATCTAAACTTTCATATGGGCAAGTGTATTGTTACTTCCATCCTTCATTTATTAAAAATTATTTTATTCACATTGCCCACTTTTTTATGCAAATATCATTGCTTACTTAGGCAACGGGACTCGATTACTTAGTAAAAAATTAACGTATTTTTTTATAATGTTGTACCACTTTTAAGTGTCTCAACTTCTTAAGTTTTCTATTTGATCCATGTAGCGAGTCTTAGGCTAATGACTTTCAAATCAGTTGACTTTAAGATACTATATATAAAATATCTCTCAAGCTTACTGGCTCAAATCAAATAGACTAGGAGTTAAGACTAGCTTTACAATGAGCTTCTTCATCCTTCTCATCTTTTGATGTGAAATTCAATACTTGCTTAGGCAAAGAGACTCGATTACTCAGTGAGAATTATTTTATTTTAAGAGTGATTTTTTTTTTTATAAAGAAATGTATAGTTATGCTACACAAGCCCATAAAAAGTATACTTTTCTTTGATATCAGTAGAAAAAATTAGAAGTGCTCAAAGAAAAAAATTTTATATTCTAGACTTAACTCTTTATTGAATTTTCTTAATACTTAGTCCCTTAATATCTCGTAAATTCTCTGATCTATGCATCAATTTTCTTTTAAAAATGCTTAGTTCAACTCGATTCTTAAGCATAATCGGGTGTCTAAATGCTAAATACTAACTTCTTCAAGAATTTTTTAAAAAAAATTTAAAATTTTATTATTCTTTCCTCTAACTTAATCGATATTATCCTTAATGGAGAAGAAAAAATAAAGGATGTAATAAAGAATAGGAAAGAATATACCTGACCTAATATATACTTATGGTCCAGCATGGTTCTTAAAAATTTGGGCTCTTCCTCTAACTTTATTCAAAATATCCAAAAAAAAAAATAAACTAAACAAAAAAAATTAGATGCAAAAAATTAAATATTGGATTGCCTCCTAACAAGTGCTAAGTTTATCATTTTCAGTCAGACACAATACTGCTTACTTATCTTTTATTGAATATTAGATTGACAAATTCAATAGTTTTGGATTGCCAATCTCAGGAAGATAATTTTTTATCTCTTTATTGATACATTCATTGTTAATTTTGAAAATATAGGATGCAACCCCATTCTCAAACCCTTGTTTGTCAAGAATTTCTCCTATTTGTTCTTCCAAAATACTTATGAATTGAGTTTTTGGATTAGGAGTTGAGTTTAATGCACTGGGTACTGGAAGGATGTCTAAAAGCGGGTTTAATTTTAGAGATAAATTAATATGATCTTGATTAAATAACTTCAATGACTCTTCATTACATACCTCTTGATTTTTGTAAGAAGAACCGACTTCTAGGATTGAAGGAAATAAGATTTCAGGTTTATAGGTCTCAGGTAAATTATCCACTCTCTTCTTTCCTATGTCAATCTCATTGGAATTGGCATCAGTACCAGTTCTGGGCTCAGGCTCTTCTATATAGTTAGTTTCAGTACTAATTTCTTCTTCTAAATTTTTATTTTGGCTAGTATCAATACTAGCCTCTCTCACCTGATCTTGATATGAGTCCATAAGAATCCTATAACTTTTAAGTTCAAAAAATACTTTGGCATTCTCTAATTGAGAATTTTTAAGTGGAACATTAGATTGATAATTAGGTCTAGGTGGTTGGTGGACATTAGATAGATTGTTTATAAGAATTGATTGGCTCGATAATTGACCTAGTTCTCTCCTCATGATAAACTCAGCTAATTATCCTATTTGTGCCCTAGCCTGGCAATAGATTATTGTTGAATTAGAATCAACTGTTGTTAAGTAAGAATTAATTATTATAGTTGATTAAATCTATCATCGACTAGATTAGTCTATTGAAAAGGTAGGTATGATGGCTGATTATAATATAATGGCTGGATAGACTAACAAGGTTGACCACTATTATAGGCATAGTTCTAAAATTGGAGCCTATTTTGAAAGTTTTGCAGAGATAAAATTTGGGTCTGAGCCTGAGTCTGTTGGGATATCTAAGAAAAATTAGAATGGTTTTTCCAAGCTGGGTAATATGAGTTTGAAAAAGGGTCATTAACCGGTTTGGAGTAGCCTTATGTAGTTTGAACTTATTCTTGGATAAAAGATAAAAATTATGCAGTCATAGGATATTCACTCTCATGATGGGCTGGGCTGGCATAGATTGAACAAACCTCCTAATAATTAGTGGGTGATGTCAATTATGCAAGAGATTGTTGACTTAGGATTAGGAGTTGATCTAATTTCTAGGCAAGAAAGTCTACTTTATTTATTAGTTTCAAATCAGTCTTAGACATACATTCTAGATATTTAAATTCATGGATTCCTGTCCATCTTTAGTAGAAGGATAGTGAAGTATGGTTAATTGAGTTTTCACTTAAAGTTTCAAATAAGGCATAGGCTTTATTCTCACTCTTATTCATGAATGCACTTCCACAGGATGCATCTACTATTTGCTTATATTGATTTCCTAAACTCTCATAAAAATTTTGAACGATTTGCCACTTAGACAAACCATAATATGGGCATTTTCTAAAAAGTTTCTTAAGTCTTTTTCATGACTCATGAATTTATTCTCCTAAAAGTTGAGCAAATCCAACGATAGCTCACCTTATGGCGTTGGTTTGACCTATGAAATAAAATTTCTTAAGAAATTCACTTTACAATTCAGCCCAAATTTGGATTGGTCTTCCTATTGTGCCAAGCCAGTACTTAGCTTTATCTTTTAATGAAAAATAAAATAAAATTAATCTAAGGGAATTATCAATCAAATTTTAGATTTTCATCGTAGAGCAGATTTCTAGAAATTCATCCAGATACTTATAAGGATCTTTATTGGTTTTTCCATAGAAGAATGAGAGCATCTGAATTGTGGTCAGCTTGATCTTATAGTAGCATGCATGAATATTAGGTAATTAGATACAAGTCAATGGATTATAGATGAAAGGAATAAAATATTCTTTTATCTACCTAGGAGGTTCTCTAAAATCTTCAGCCATTTGACTATTAGATTTAATATGGTTCAACCATTCAATTTTATAATTGGATTCATCTAGGTCAGGTAAAGTGATCTCCTACCATGCACATACTAGTGCAACCCTATTGTATGGTTAAAAAAAATTTTAAATTTTTTATTTTTATTATTTTATTATTATTTTTTAATATTTTTATTATTTTATATATTTTATTATAATTTTTAGTTTAGTTTAATTTAATTTATTATTTTAATAATTTTGGTTTAAAATCTCCACCTTACGTTGATTAATTGAGTGTTGCTTTTAAGTTGATTTAGAGATGAGTATGCATAATCACTTTCAGACAAGGATTTCTATACAACTAAATTAGATGCATGCAACTTAATTAAACTTAAGATGCTTATCTTATCTCCAGCGATCATAAAAAAAATAAAAATAAAAATAAAACTAATATGATGGATGCTCTAAGCAATTAGGGTTTCTAATCATGTCATGAAGCTTTTAATTAGGGTTTAAGAAGATAATTTTTAATTAATTTAAAAATAGAGTAGATAATAAAAAAATTTAGGATTTAAGATTAATCTCATCAAATAAGACTGAAAGATTCCTCCTTGCCCTAATCTTTTTGTTCTTTTTTCTTCTTTTTTATCTATAAAATAAATAAGAAAAAGTTAGTAAAAAAAAATTAAAATTTTATTTATAAATTATTTTATAAAAAAATTAAAGAGATCAAAAATTTTAATGTTCGTGCCTTTCTCGACAATGACGTCAAAAACTTGATAAGAATACGATGTTATCATTAAGACACCATATTTATCAGTTTAATTTTGACTTTTTAAATTGATTAAAAGTAGGTAGCAAGTAGTGAGTTGGATCGAATTCATAGAGAAGGCAGTATTTTAGTTTTAAAATTTTTAATTTTTATAAAAAAATTAAAAATTAAATTAAGTCAAAAAATATAATTATAAATAAAAATAAAGATTAAATGATGTAGAAAATTAAACTTAGTACTGAGATCTACTAGTTAGATCTTAGCATCTACTTGCAATAAAAATAAAGTGCAATAAAATTAAAGTATAAAAATTTAAAGAGTAGAAAAATAAAATAACAAAAATAAAAGACTAAAATTTAAAGAGCAAAAAATAAAATTTATAATAATTAAAATTTTATTTAATGTTTAAATATATGAAATTTAAGAATAGTAGAAAAGAAAGAAAAACTAGAAAATATGTGATCTTGATCTCGGATCGGCGTCGGCATGAAGATGACATAGGAGATAGCTTTTCTTCACAGCACCCGTTGCCTTGAAGCAACCTCTAACCCAAGCATGGCTCCCATCCTGTACCATCATCTTTCCATAATCGAATACAACTTAATTTGATGGCCTGGGGTCTTATTTATAGATGTTGGAGGAGAAGAATAAGTGCTATCAGTCAATATGAGACTAAGATAGTGTTTGATCGGCAAAATCTAGAAAAATCTCATGAAAAATTGGATTAAAAGAGCCTTTGGATGAATTCTGTGCAGTTCCATGAGTTCTGGCCGTCAGATCTTGATTAAACAGTCCAAAAAATATCAAAAATCTTGTTTTAAAAGCTTAGATCCACTTGGATTAAATTTTGACCATTGGATCATGCTTGATGGAGAAGATCATACTGTTGGATCTCGTTCTAGGTGCTTGATCACCATCAGGAACTCTATTAGCCATTCAATCAATGTTTGGAGCGTGCGCTGTCGTCAGATCGTGCAGATGGGCTGAAGGATTTTTGAATCAAAGAAGAAAATAGCACCATCCATTGGATCAAGATATGGATAAAATCTGGTCATTGGATCAAGCATTGGAGCATTTGGAGCCATCGAATCGTGCAAATGGAAGAGATGAATTCGAATCAAACTTAGAAATAACCTAAACCATCATATCTAGACTAGAATCAACCACAGCCACACAATCACGTAATTACTGTTCATGTGGACCCTGTAGATCAAGTGTACCATAGACCACAACCAATCAGCACTCACCTTGCCATAGAAAATTATCATTTTACCCTTGTAAGCCGTGTGAGATTTTCTATAAACCCTTAAGGATCTTGGTCCACCACGTGGCAGCCTGTGATTCACTGCCTTCTGCTGAGCTGGCCATCCATGCCTGGATCGTGGACCGACGGGCAACTTCTATGTTTGAGCTAGTTTGAACGGCATGTCGACTGAGCTGGGATGCACCAGCTGAGCTATTTTTAGTGGCTTGGCTGAGCGCGCCGGCTTCACTGGGCAAGCCGACTGAGTCGAATTATTTTTTTAAATTTTTTTCTTTGAAAATCTATATCAGATCCATTTTAACTCCGTTTTGCTCCAAACTTATTTTATTATGATCAAAAAAATGAGCTCTTTTCATTGATAAATATATTTTTTAAAACAAATAAATAAAAATATTTAATTTTAAAAAATAAAAATTAATTAATTAATTAATTTATATTTTTATTGGTATTTTTATAATACTTATCACCTGATTTGAGAGATCTTAAGATGGCTAACTCAAGGTTTGGACTGGAATTAAGTCCATGGAATGAGAGCATATAAGATATAGGTGTACGTGGGCTTAGGTGAGTGATTTCATGTATGAGTTAGCCTAGGAGAGCTTTCTAGGATGGAGTCATATTGACTCAGGGCATCTATATATACTTTCTATATATACTTTGTATATGTAGTTTTGACATACGAAATACAAAAATCATTTTCTCCCTGAAACCCTAGCTTCATATCTCTCTTACTCTCTCTTTTACTAGAAACCCTAGTCGTTGTCTACATATCCTCTCCATCCTTGTTTGCTACTGCCTCCAACCTGGTTCTAGAGGTTGGTTGCTGGTGTGAGGATCTCCATATGTCTAAGATCAAGTTCTAACATCATCCACATACAGAATAAGAAATACAATCGCTAAACCATTAACCCACTTATAAATGTAAGATTCTTCTTCATTCTTAATGAAGTCAAACATTTTGATTACCTTCTCAAAATGCATGTTCCAACTCCAAGATGCCTGCTTCAATCTATAAATGGATCTCTAAAACTTATATACCTTAGACTCATCTATCGATATGAATCCTTTAGGTTATATCATATACACTTCTTCTTTCAACTCTCCATTTAGAAAATCTATCTTCACATCCATTTGTCAGATCTTATAGTCCAGATGTACAACTATCGCAAGCATAATACGAATGGACTTGAGCACTGACACAAAAAAAATGTCTCATCATTGTCAATAGCATAATTTTATTTCTTCAGATGGATCAACTAATGTCCATACATCATTGACCTTCATGGACTTCATTTTGAATCTCATGGCTTCCAGTCATTTTTCAGAGTCAGACCTCTGCATAGCATCTATATAAGTGATCGGATCCTCGTCATTCACATCGAGTTCAACAGGATCATCATTCTATATTAAAAAATCATAATATCTATCCAGCATCCAGCTGATGCGGTACTCTACCAGATCGACTTATGGTTCTACATTAGGCTCTAAGTTTGATCTAATCAAGTTTGATTCAGATTCGGTTATTTATGTTGGCTCTTCTACCTGTTAAACTTCTTCAAGTTCAATCTTAGAAGCACTAGATTCTTCTTCAAGAAACTTCTTTTCATTACTATATCGCTGATGAACAACTTTGTGCTTCAGTATAGTAGAAGTAATATCCTTTTATCTCTTTGGGATATCCTATAAATAGACATCTATTAGACCTTAATCCAAATTTGTCTACTTTCAAATATTTAACATAAGCTGGACAACTATAGACCCTAAGGTATGAGAGTACTAGCTTATGTCCTATCCATATCTCATATGGTATCTTACTTACAGACTTACTTGAAATACTATTCAGCAAGTAACAAGCCAACTATAGTACATATCCCTAAAAGAAGTTCGGTAAACTCATAAAGCCCATCATGGATCGAACAATGTCCAACAAGGTTTGATTCCTTCTTTCAGACATCCCATTGAGCTCTAGTATCCCAAGAAAAGTCCATTAGGAGAGAATCTCATTTTCTTCCAGATATATCAAAATCTCATCAGTAAGATATTCATCTCCTCGATTTGATTGAAGAATTTTAATACTCTTACTAGTTTATTTTTCTATCTCAGTACAGAATCATTTGAAAATTTCAAATGACTCAGACTTATGTTTCATAAGATAGATGTACCCATACCTAGATAAGTCATCTGTGAATGTAATGCAGTAGTCATATCCACCTCTAGCATTTGTGTTCATAGGTCTAAATATATCAATATGTATTAGACCAAGAAACTTATTGGTTCGCTCACTTTTTTAGTAAGAAGCGACTTGATCATCTTTCTAAGAAGATGAAACTCACAAGTTTGTAGTGATTCACTAATTTCAAGGATACCCTCTTGAGTTAACATGTTTAATCTGTTCTTATTAATATGACCTAGCCAACAGTGCCAAAGATAAATATCTGAGATATCATCTATCCTAGGATGCTTGCTAGATGTCTACACTATACTAATAGGCTATGATAACGTATAAATACCATTATTCATTTGTCTATACATCACAGTAATACTATTTATAATGACATCACAATGATCTTTCTTTATTGAAAATTCATAACCATTCATGGCTAATTAGCCTATAGAAATAACATTCAATAAAAAATCAAGATAAAAATAACAATTACTAAGAACAATGATATTTGATTTAAATACAAGCTTGATAATCTGTAAAGCTAGAACTAGAACTGATCTTTCATCTCCAACATTCAGAAATCTCTTATCTTCTTCAAATCTTCTACTGACATGAAGTCCATATAATGAATTGCATATGTTAATAGAACTTTCAGTACCAATACTCAGGTAATAGTATCATAAATAGAAAAATTATAAGATATTATCATATAATTATCTTGACCAGCAACAACTTATTTTTTTCTCTTATTCGACCTGTTCGAATCCAATGAGGTAATGTACAGAGGATAATTCCTCTTTTAGTGCCCTTACTTCTTATAGTAGAATCATTCTACATGACTCTGGTCGGACTTTGGCTTCTTGGTCTGACTAGGCTTAGATGTTCTAGCACTTTGCATTTTTTTATTTTTCTTCTCTTTTCCAAAGGGTTGATACCTAGAAAAAGATCCTTCCACTAAATTTACCATCTCCTTCTAGAGCTGGTGATCCTTCTCAAAGGTCTGTAATAACCCCAATAAGCCATGATAGTTTACTACAGACTTAATCATTCTATAATGACTAAGAGAAGATAGAATTTGGGCAACGAGTTTAATATCACATCTTTTCCAAGTTGTTCCTGCAAGAAAAACCCGAGTTAATTTGCTTAAATGCTCGATCATCTTGATCGTGTATAGTACATGATCTATGACCGATGCCCCATCCTTTATCCAGCATTGAAGATGGCACAACTAGTTTTGTGCCTCTCAACATCATCAGGAGTATCAAAGGACTCTTGTAACACTTACAACATGTCCTCTAGTTGAGCATCCTCAAATTTACGTTGAATTTATCACTCATGGATGCCTGCATGATGCAATGAATAGTGGTTCAATCATTGAGCCACTTATGATAAGTATCTTGGATTATACCATGCATGTTTGGTGTGGGCTCCTCAGATGATGGATCCGTTATCACATAAAAGATCCACTCGTGCTCCAAGATGATCTTGAATTTTCGATACCAACTATCGAGATTGGATCCCAACAACTTATCACTATCCAATAGTGATTGGAGCGACAAAGAAGTGGCCATATCTAAAAGAAAAATAAAGACCTAATTAGTATATGAATCATTTAATCCAAAAAATATGAACTTTAGTCTAAAGAATTTTCTAATATTTTATATGAATTGGTAGCTTCTACCTCTAATTTGAAAAATTATATTAATTTTTTAGCGAGTACTAGAATCCACACAGTCTATAATCAAATCCAACTTCGGCCAACCCACCCATGTGCATTAGTGGATAGATTCTTAACTAATTATCTTTTCAAACAACTCTAGATAGCTCCTAACTACCAAGATTGCCTTTAAGCACTCTAAGTTAAAACTAACCAACCAACTAGTCAGGTAAGTATAAGATTGGTGGAATGCTCCCCGTGCTTTTGCAATGGACCTAATTAAAGAACCATCATTCTTCGAGACTTAATCCATGCACCACTTACCTTAGACACCAGCTAATGATTAATCAGAACCCGGTCCAACTCTTGGGCTCCCTTATCCTAATGAGCTTGGAAGTCCATAAGGTAGCATCTAATTGATTTTATTTAAAGGTTAGGGTTCATGCAAATGAAAAAACTTATTTATAGGCTAAGGAAGGAAGATGAAATTCCCAAAGGTTCATACCCTTAAAGAAATTTAAATATGCTTATGCACAACCAATAAGAATAAATAAATTTTAATTAAAAACTTATAACAAATTAAGATCGTAGTAATATGCAAAAAAAAAAAAAAAAGATTTGATATGTACCTGGCTTCCAGCACTTACCAACTTAATGTAAAGCAAGATAAAGAAGACAGAAAAGAAAGACTAAAACTAAGACTAAAAGTATGAAGAGTAAAAATTTGGAACACAAATTAAAGCATGCCAATTACCTAGCAACGGTGCCAAAAACATGATGTGTTTTAAATTGTAACCATAAGCACACATTGTGCAGGGTAGCACATCCGATGAGTATGGATCGATCTCATGAGAAATTTGGTATTTAAAGTATGTTCAAATTTTTGCTTAAGCAAGCTTTAAAGAAGAAAAGGAGAAATTGCTTGTACTACTACTGAAGTGGTAAAAGAAATAGTTATGGTAATATATTAACTAAAGAATTTAGGGCTTTTGAATCCACTAAACCAATGGTTGGGATAGCCTTTCTTATGGTTTCTCATAGGATGTTCTTTAGATCATCTTATAAAGTGCAAAGAATGAACAAGCATGAATCATGAAGAGATTTAATTCAACTATAATCCATCAAGCATTTCATCTCACCCTAATAAGAGACTTTTATTTCTTGTATTGATCTAAGAATAGATCATGAAGGGTTTTAACCCAACTATGATCTATCAAGGTTTTATAGTAAGAAAGGCTTGAGGATTTATAAAAATTATGAATATTCTACCTTTTGCCTCTTCTTGCACTGAATTAAGCATGAACTATGAAGGAATTTCAATCCAACTATAGTTCATAAGTCTCTGGGCAAGATGGAAGGAAAAGAGAAGGAATCTATACATCAAAAGTATGAAAAGAATTTTTTAAAAAATTGGCTTTTAACGATAGTCTAGCTTCATCGCAAACCCTAGAGAGATTGCTTAACTAGACATGATACGATTAAAAAAGTTAAAATCAATTAAAAATATGAAAAAACCTTATGCTACTTACTGAAATTTAATATTGCAGAAAATAAAAGGATGCAAAAATTAAATAAGAAGAAAAAGAGCAAGAAAATTAAATTCTACCATATGCTAAAATTAAACTTTATAGAAATTTAGCTTGCATATATGACAATTAATGAAATATTAAAGCAGAATTTTATTATTGAAATTTAAACTATTACTATAAAATACTCCTAACTTTGAGACCATTAACAGGGCTTAGAGTTGGATTCAAAATAGAAAATTAAAACAAAACATGAGAAAAGCATCTAAACTTGCAAATTTCTTCTTCTCCTTGGCTGATTCTCCTTCTCGTGTGTTGGAAGGGGGAAGAAAGTATTTTGCTTCAATATGATGCTACATCCAAAGTCCTCATATGGATCTTTAAGTCATATCACACTTGGATCCGTGTGAGAAAGCATCTAGAATCTATGGTCTTTGATCTTCAAGTGAACACTACTTAGCTTTTGAATGTGTTTTCTTGTTAGTCTACCCCTCAAGTTGGTCATTCTAGTGCACTTGGATCTGAGCCAAATCTGATTTTTGTTGACCTTTTGGGCCCAATCTCTTGTTTATCTGCAAAACAGGGTAAGAAGCATCAATTCTACAAGGATTGAATCAATTATCAGATAATTTAGTACTTCTAAGTCCCATTTAGTGTGCTTATCAACAAGTGATGAGGAACAGCTGATGAGAATGGGAGACTGATAATGATGATTGTTTGATAGATAATTCATGAAAGAAAAAGAAAAAGAATGAAGTAAGGGATTCTAGTCAACCCAGGATGTTCGACGTTGATTTGCATTATAGCTCAATTGTTTGTGGTAGGGCTTTTGTGTACAGCCTTGGGTCATTGAGGAGGAGTAGCCAAGGGTCTTCGGGACAAGAACCCGCATTAATGATGGCTAGAAGAAGAGAAAAGAACAAAGAAAAGGGTTCGTAATAGGATTAGAATAGAGGAAAGGATCATTCTAGGCCATTTTCTAGTGATCTTTGTTAGATTCTATCTCATGGTGGATCAATCAAGAAGAGGGAGGGTTAAAGAAGGAGATTGGGTACTTCTTACCAGCTTGGTTACCAGTGAAGATTCACCATGGCCACAAGGACCTAGAGCAAGAGGAGGTCTTTGGTAGCAGAACTAGAGCACGATAAGCCTAAGTAAAGAGAAATAAAAAGGAAGAAAGAAGGGGAGGAGAGAGAGAGAGAGAGAGAGAGAGAGAGAGAGAGAGAGAGAGAGAGAGAGAAGGGAGAAAAGGATGATGGCTATAGTCATGAGAGGGGAAGAAATAAAGATGGAAGATTGACTGAACCCATCTTCTTTATGCTCGCTAGCAAGAAATCCCACTAAGAAAGAAAAGGGAAAGAGTAGATTCA
This sequence comes from Cocos nucifera, assembly GCA_006176705.1. Classification (NCBI taxonomy): domain Eukaryota; kingdom Viridiplantae; phylum Streptophyta; class Magnoliopsida; order Arecales; family Arecaceae; genus Cocos; species Cocos nucifera. Next base: position 1,962,449 of record QRFJ01000468.1, on the reverse strand, counting down.
CCAATTCTAGTTGGTCCTGCCCTCACCCATAAGGTGATTCTGGCTAGGCTGTTAGCCTCAACTAAATCAATGGTTAGGTTCTTACAAGATTGGTCAACTTTTGTGCATGAGGTTACTAATATGGAAAAAAAAGATGCCATGTAAAGTGAACTCCACAAGATTATACATATACTTTGAATTTATTGGTATTCTTTATGCATATATATTGAGAGTTCCTAATCATAGGAATATCAAGAAAGTTCCAGACAATATATTTTAAAGAGGTGGAAAAGGATTTTGAAGGCTAAGGTCTGGCTAGACTAATATGATGGATCAAATGAAGTTGATCCTAAGTTTGTTGTTGCAAATGGTTGTAACTTTTTTGGATGTGTATGGATAGATAACATCAAAGGGTTCACAAAGCCAAGAAGCATAATCAAATCTTTTTTACAAAAGAAAGTCCCGGATATGCAACCATTATAACCCTTAAATGATCAACTATGAAATAAAGATTTGGAAGAACTATTTCTTGTACACTCACATGATCAAGTTGAAAATCCAATTGACAAAGTTCACATTCACTAAGGTAATCAAAATAGTCAAATCCTTTTTTCAAGGTAAAAACTTTAATAACCAATCTTGCTTTATCTGATCCATCTATCCATAATTTCTTTCTAAAAGTCCACTTGCAACCTATAGTTTTGCACTCTTTAGCTAGAATAGTAAGAATCCAAGTTCCATTATTCATCAAACACTCTATTTTACTATTAATTGCTTCTTTCCAGATCATTGGATCTACTGAATTAGTTGCATCACTAGAACTCCTAGGATCATCTTCTACCAAATAAATGTAAACAATCATCTCTAAAATTCTTTTCAATGCTCCATCTCTTACCTTTTCTAGGTTCTTCCAACTGTAAAGAATTTCTATCCATAATCATGCCCCTAGCTAATGTAATCAAAAGGAGCAAAGTATATAAGATTATAATATGTTAAAAATATATTAATATATAAATATTTAAATAAATATAATTAACAAATATCTTATATATGTAAAAAAATATAACTTATTTGATATAACATACTCTAAATCACACAATCAAAGATAACTTATGTTGACCTAAAGATTGATTTTGACGATGACAAAGAGTTTTGAGTATAATTTATTATGTTACTAATATTATTTTTGAGGATGTGTAGTTTAAATTTCAAGTACTCATAATACTCTAAATTTTTATCAATTAAATTGAGTACCACCAATCAAGAGGTCATTGAAAAAAAACTAGACTTGATACACCTTAAAAAGGATGGTTAATAAGAATTAAATCAAGTTTAGAAAGCAAGTCTAACTAACAAATAAATTCAGAAAAAAAGTTGCTAAAAATCTCATGATATGCTTGATACGAAACTTAGTTGATGAAGCCAGGAGTTAGTTGACTCAATCTCAGAGAATAAAGAAGCTAGAAAGCACAGAAAGATCAAAATTAAGGACCTAGGGGACTTAGTCGACTAAGTCAGAAAGTTAGTTGACTTAGTCTAAGAGAATAGCAGCAGGACAAAAACATAGATTTTTAAGCTTTGTTCACTTAGCAGACTAAATCAGATTGAGCAGACTAAGACTTAGTTGACTTAGAGAAACTTAGTCGACTAAGTTCACTATAATGGCTAGTTTTTTTCAAAACTGCATTTTTTCTATCCCAACTTTTTTCCAATGGCTATTTTCTTATTTCTAATGGCTAGATCACTTCTGAAGATCTCAAAAATGAATTAAAATGATGAAAAATCTTAAGAATATATAAAAAAATATTTTGAGCATTAAAAAGAACTTTTTTTAGAGTTTCATTTAAGAAAGCCAAAGGAGTGAGCTAAAAAGAGAAGAGAAGGAGTTGATTTTAAAGTTAACCTTTATCCTTCCACTATAAATCATCCTCAAGCAAGCAAGAGCAAGAGTGAATTGAAGTGAGGAAGCAATCAAGTCGAGAATCAAGGAGCCCCATCATCACTCAAGCATTCAAGAAGAAGTCAAATATTCAACTATCATCGTTTGGACTTCTTTCGATTCTTCAAAGAGTTTTTATTTTTCTAAACTTAATCTTTATATTTTTACATTTTATTTCAAGTTTCTTAGGGTGAGAAACTTAGGTTGGTTCAAGCCTAGAGTTGGATGTTTTAATGGTTTGATTGGTTAGCCAAGGTTAAAACCAATCAGGGTTGATTGTTAGCCCGAAGAAAAATAATCTTGTATGATTTTAGTTGGTGATCTAAGAAAAATCAATTGGATTGATTGTGAGCCCGAAAAATAATCATTATAATGGTTATAGTTGGTAAGCCTAGATCAAAATCAACCAGATTAGATTGTGAATCCAAGAAAAAATAATCGAACTATAATCAATTGAGTGATTATAGTTGAATTTTCAAGTGGATTATTTGGAGAGTGGACGTAGGTGCCGAGTTTGGTGTCGAACTACTATAAAAGATTGATATTTGTGTTTGTGTAATTTCATTTCTATTGTTCTTCATCTATGCTTGTATTTTACTTTATTTCACCAAGCACATAACATTAAAATTTAGCATATTCATAGTTTAAATTTTTAAATATCTAATTCATCCCTTCTCTTGGGTAGCCATCCTTAGACAATAAGTGGTATCAGAGCAGATGCTCTAATATTTTTTTATTGACCTAGCAGTCAAAAAGTAAAAGATCATGGCAACCCAAATAAAATTTTTGTTTAATGAAGATTATTCTATTGATAGACCACCAATGCTTAATAGATCTAATTATACCTATTGAAAAATTAGGATGAAAATTTTTATACAAGCATATGACTATAGTGTATGAAGGATCATAGTTGATGGCTCACACAGCCCCAAAGCATTAAAAAAGCATGCTAAAGAAATAGCCCAATTAAATTCTAAAACATGAATATACTTTGTTGCTCATTAGATATAAATGAATTTAACTTGATTTCTTCTTGCATTTCAGCAAAAGAAGCATAAAAAAAATTAAAAATGACCTTTAAGGAAATAAATAAAAGAGAAGAATTAAACTTTTAAGAAGAGAAGGAAGCTCATCCCAATTTTTATCTCATAGCTCATGAAAATGAAAAGAAGAAGAACAAGAAACAAAGAAAGAAGAAAGCTTTAATTAAGAAAGAGCAAAGAAAAGAAAAGAAAGATGAAAGAGAAGAGTAAAAAGTAGATAAATCATGCTTGATAGATAAAGAGGAAGAATGTATTGCAAATCCTTGCCTCATGGTCAATGATGATGAGATAAACATTAACAACTCTTTCGATTTTATCTTTGATGAATGAATTATATGAAGTTTTTAATGATTTAATGATTGAATTCAAAAAGATAAAGCTAAAGAATAAAGAGCTTAAAAAGTCTAATCTTCTTTTGGATGATGAAAAGAGTAAATTATTAAATAAAAAAGAAGATATCTTAAGAGAAAAGAATGCTTTAGCTAAAGAAAAGAAAGAACTTCTTAAATCCCAAAAATCTTTAATTGAAGAAAAGAATAAACTCTTAATTAAAAAAAGAATTTCATGAAAGAAAATAATTCTTTTGCTGAAGAAAAGAAAGTCATTTAAATTATGAAAAATCTCTTATGGAAGAGAACTCAAAACTAAGAAAAGAGATTGAGATATTGAAGCCAATTGCTGAAAACTTTACATTTAATTTTGAAAATTCTCAATCAATGATGAAAAATCAAAAACTTATTTTTCATAAAGCTAAAACTGATTTTAATCCCTTAAGAAAATAAAAATTTATCAAGAATACATTTAAAAAAGCTTCAACTAAAAATTATTATATTAAATGCCTTAAATGTAACAAAGTAGATCATAAAATTTTAGAATATAATTTTAAAAGAATTGGCCATACTTTTATTAAGCAAATTTGAGTTCTAAAAGGAATCTTGAGCACTAACTCCAATAGACCCATGAAAGCTTGGATATCAAGAATTGTAAACTGATTTATACAAGTACATCCAGGATCCAATGGAATGAAAAGAAAAAAATTCTTTTGATGGATGCCTTGAAAATAAAAATGGATGGATGATGTTGTTTGGTAAAAGCTAAACTTTTCTCTACATCATACTATCAATATTTTTAAAATTTATTTAAAATAATTGATTAATTTTGATGATTTATTGGTGCTCACATTGAATATGTTTCTTGATTTGAATTTGAATATAAAACCCACATTGTATTTTTGCAAAAGGAAAAGAAAACACTTAAGAAAATAATTTGATATTAAAAGATCATTTAATTAAAAATATCTTTATTTGCAAAGGTAAGGGAGAGAATTTATTTAAGATGAATTAATTACTAAATTAGTAATAGTTAAAGATTAATTTGGTATCAATTAAAGATGCTTAACTTGAAAGAAAAAGGAAAAAAATATTTTTGATTCACCTACTATTTAAAAGAGAAAATATTTTGTGATGAATTTTTTGATATTTACTTTTAAAAATAGGGGAGAGATATTTATTGAATACTATCTAGCTTCATTGAAAATTAAGAAAATTGAATGATGATCTTAAATTTTGAATCAATTACTTTATAGTATTTTTAATTTAAGCTTTCATGTAATCATCAAATTTGACTTACATGATTTAATTGCTTCATCTTATTTTTGGATAATTAGTTAGAGTCAAAATAAATTTTTAAATTTAATTCTAAAACTTATTTGAAAATTTAAATTTAATACAGAACTTCAAATGTGCATTTAGAAATTATTATAAAATTACTTTTACTTTGATACTATTGTTGACTTGGTCGATACATTTTCAATACATATCTTTCTCAAATTTAATTGACTAATTTTTTTTTAAAAAAAGATTGAATATTAAAGTACATATTATGCTTGATTTCATATTCAAATCTTTTGAAAAGTTCTATTCCTCTTAAAGCTTAAAAGTATATACTTGAAAATCTAATTAAAAAGATTATATTCATTCAAAAAAGGGAGAAGAGCCAATGATATTTGAATTCGAGCTAATTTCTAAAACTGAAAGTACTTTAAACATGTTTTAAATCAAAAGATAAGTTTTTCAAAAAAAAATTTGATGATAAATTTTTATATCTTATTGATTTTGATGATTAACCTTTTATCTTTGTCATGAGCTTTTTGATGCTGTCAAAAAGGAGAAGAGTTATTATTGAATATATGCTGGAGCTTAAGTAAAATAAAGTATATTTTTATTATTTAATAATTTTATTTCTTTTAAATATTTAATTCTTTAGAAATCTACTATATATTATTTTGTATATACTCAAAAATTTTATCATCATCAAAAAGAGAAAGATTATTGACCTAAAGATTGATTTTGATGATGATAAAAAGTTTTGATTATAATTTATTATATTACTAATATTATTTTTGAGGATGTATAGTTTAAATTTTAAGTGCTCATAATGCTCTAAGTAATTTTTATTAATTAAATTGAGTACCACCAATCAAGAGGTCATTAAAGAAAAATTAGACTTGACACACCTTAAAAAGGATGGTTATTGAGAGTTAAATCAAGTTTAGAAAGTAAGTCTAGCCTACAAATTAATTTAGAGAAGAAAAATTGCTAAAAATTCCATGGCATGCTTGGCACGAAACTTAGTCAACTAAGCCAGAAGTTAGTCAACTCAATCTCAGAAAATAAAGAAGCCAAAAGGCATAGAAAGATCAAAATTCAGGATCTAGAGAAATTAGTCAACTAAGTCAGAAAGTTAGTCGACTCAATCTCAGAGAGTAGCAGCAGGGTAGAAAGGCAGATTTTCAAGCTTTATCTATTTAGTAGACTAAGTCAGATTGAGCAGACTAAGACTTAGTCGACTCAGAGAAACTTAGTCAACTAAGTTCACTATAACGGCTAGTTTTTTTTCAAAACTATAGTTTTTCAGCCCCAACTTTTTTTCAATAATTATTTTCTTATTTCTAATGGCTAGATCACTTTTAAAGATCTTCAAAATAAATTAAAATGGTTAAAAACTTAAGAATATATAAAAAAATATTTTGAGCATTAAAAAAAAGCTTTTTGAGAGTTTCATTAAGTATTCATTGAAGAAAGCTAAAAGTGTGAGCTGAAAAGAGAAGAAAAGAAGTTGATTTCAAAGTTAACCTTTATCCTTCCGCTATAAATTATCCTCAAGCAAGTGAGAACAAGAGTGAATTAAAGTGAGAAAGCAATCAAGTCAAGAATTAAGGAGCCTCATCATCACTCAAGCATTCGAGAAGAAGTCAAACATTCAACTATCATCATTCGGACTTCTTTCGATTCTTCAAAGAGTTTTTATTTTTCTAAACTTAATCTTTATATTTTTACATTTTATTTTAAGTTTCTTAGGGTGAGAAACTTGGGTTGGTCCAAGCCTAGAGTTGGACATTTTAATGGTTTGATTGATGAGCCAAGGTTAAAACCAATCAGGGTTGATTGTTAGCCTGAAAAAAAATAATCTTATATAATTTTGGTTGGTGATCCGAGAAAAATCAACTGAATTGATTGTGAGCTCAAAAAATAATCATTATAAAGGTTGTAGTTGGTGAGCCTAGGTCAAAATTAACCAAATTGGATTGTGAACCCAAGAAAAATAATCGAACTATAATCAATTGAGTGATTATAGTTGAATTTCCAAATGGGTTACTTGGAAAGTGGACGTAGGTGCCGAATTTGGTGCCGAACCACTATAAAAGCTTGGTGTTTGTATTTATGTAGTTTTATTTTTATTGTTCTTCATCTATACTTGTATTTTACTTTATTTCATCAAGCATATAACATTAAAATTTAGCATATTCATAGTTTAAATTTTTAAATACTCAATTCACACCCCCCCCCTCTTGGGTAGCTATCCTTGGGCAACAACTTATAGAAATCATATTTGTAAAAGGGAACTCCATAATGCAAATTATTTTTTAGATATATGAAACATTTCGATATATCATTTTCTCGTAGCTCCAAGGAAAAGCATGTATAATTATAAATTAATCAAATCTATCAAACATAGTTTTTTTGTTAATATTAATATTATTTTCAGATCCAATGAACTATCCCTCTGATAATTTATGTAGATAGAATTAATATATTATGTTCCCTCTAGGTGTCAGATAGCATACTTTGTGTATGCAGCAATTTGCCAAGCATGATTTAGTTTAGGTATTCTCTGGGATAAGTTTTATTTTACAACCATCGATGGGACCTATTTGGACTAGTACACATATAACTATTGTTGGGGATAAATCCCGCTCCTGCCGAAGCCCGGCCCGACGCTCAGCCCAATGTAACTAGTAGCCGCTGAAGAGCTATAGCGCCAGGCGCCAGGCCGAGCCCCTCCCACGGCCGAACTCCTTCGGACCGACTCCAAGCGACCGAGCTTCAATGAAGTCCTCTCAGCGGCCGAACTCCTTCGGACTTCCCACGGCCGAACTCCTTCGGACCGACTCCAAGCGGCCGAGCTTCAATGAAGTCCTCCCAGCGGCCGAACTCCTTCGGACCGACTCCAGGCCGAACTCCTTCGGACCCACGGCCGAACTCCTTCGGACCGACTCCATGCGGCCGAACTCCTTCGGACTTCCCACGGCCGAACTCCTTCGGACCGACTCCAGCGGCCGAACTCCTTCGGACTTCCCACGGCCGAACTCCTTCGAAGTCCTCTCAGCGGCCGAACTCCTTCGGACCGACTCCAAGCGGCCGAGCTTCAATGAAGTCCTCTCAGCGGCCGAACTCCTCAGCGGACGGGCTTTAGTGGAATCCCCAAGCGGTCGTCACTCAGGAGCCCGAACTCCTCAGCAAGTCACTCAGGAGCCCGAACTCCTCAGCAGTCGTCACTTACAGCCCGAACTCCTCAGCAGTCGTCACTGGGCCGAACTCCTCAGCGGTCGCCCTCATCAAACTTCGGCCGACCGAGCTCCTACCGAACTCTCAAGTGTCCAAGCCTCAGCCCAAGTCCAACAGCCGGCCGAACCCCAGACGGCCGAGCTTCGGCTTCTCAGCAGCCGAACTCTTCTGCGGACGAGCCTTAGCTGCATACCTCTTGCCAGACGCCTATGGGAGCCGAACTCCCTCCTATCTTCCTCTTCAGGAGCCCGAACTCCTCCGAAATGGGCACACGACGAAGGCCTTCAACCCTTCATTCGGCAAGCTCTGCAACCATCACCATCAGTCAGTCCAGTCAGTCCGCCGCGGGCGATAGCGACCCACTGTCCAGGCGGCGATGGCTGTCACCCTCAATCCGCCGCACACGGCACCAGTGAGACTGACTCCGCCGAACCTCGAGCGGCCCGCCAGCACGCGGCTGCAGTTGTCACCATCAACTAAGCTCCACTATATAAAGGACCCTCCCGACATACGCTAAGGCTAAGCTCTCTGAACTCTCGACTCTCTAAGCTCTCCTCCACATCTCTAAGCTCCGGAACTCATTCCGAGCACTCCATTACTGTTGGCCGGAAACTAACTTGACCGTCGGAGGGTCCTGCCGGAGCCACCACCCCACCGGTTCCGGACGGGACTTCGTTTTGCAGGTCCCCGGCGGCGCCCAGCGGCCTCGATTGCGGCGACCTCCGGCGGCGACGGATTTCTGCACCAACAGATTGGCGCTAGAGGAAGGGCCTGAACCTTCGAGGTTCCCTTGTTCTTAAAGGAGTGCTCGGCGACGATTTCCTTCCCCTGCTCCGGATCTCTCTTCTCCCTCTTCAGGATTCCTTTTCTGGAAAGAGGAAAATGCCCCCCAGAAGAGCCTCGACCCGGAGGTCGGCAGCCTCCGCGGCCCGATCCCGTTCGGGTCCGTCCGCTCCCACTCCGGCCCCGGCAACACGGGCCCGCTCCGTACTCGCGGTAGATGCGGAGCAGTTCGACCTAGCTTGTCCAGCACAGGTCCGTGGCCTCACGGAGGCATTGCAGGCAGGCTGCATACAGCAGCCCTCGGTGGCGACTCCACCGGAGAACCCACCATTGGGACGTCGGGAATCCAGTCCCCAAGGAAGTGTACCAAGGCCAGGGCAGTACCGACCTCCGATACCCAGAGAAGGGGAAACCGAGGGCCAGGGATCCGTGTTCGGATCATTGTTATCTTCTGGGGGAGACCTTTCCCCACTCGTAGTCAGAAGCATCCGAAGATCAGCAGCCAAGACGACGCCCTCGATTGCAAAGGCTACGGGAGATGGACCGGCGTATTGAAGAGCTCGGCCGCGTCACCTCGGCTCATCATGACGGCGTCCGTGCCGAACCTCCCTTCTCTCCCCAAATTATGCAAGAACCTGTTCCACCGACCTTCGAGCTCCCTCAACTGGAAAGCTACGATGGAACTTCTGATCCGGTTGATCACCTGGGGGCCTTCCGGGCCATGATGCTGCTTCACGGCGCTTCAGATGCCGTGCTGTGCCGAGCCTTCCCGTCTACCTTAAAGGGAGCAGCGAGGAACTGGTACTCGGCGTTGAAGCCCAACACGATCTTCTCTTTCGACCAGATGAGCAGTCGGTTCGCGGCCCACTTCATCAGCAGCCGACGACCGAGCCGAGGTTCAGATTCCCTGATGAGCGTCAAGCAGAAGCAAGGGGAATCCATCCGGACTTACGTCACTCGATTCAACGCCGCGGCATTGGAAGTCCGGGACCTGGACCAGTCTGTCGCGATGGCCGCACTTAAGGGCGGCCTTCAGAAAAATAACTTGCTGTTCTCTCTGGAAAAAAGGTATCCCAGGGACTTCGCCGACCTGCTGGCTCGAGCCGAGAGATATGCCCGTGCGGAAGAAGCCTTCAAATTGAAAGATGAGGAGCTCGTCAGAAAGGACCGGCTGGCGGACGAGGAAGAGCTGGGTGAAGCTCGGCTGCACTCGCAGACCCCCTACGAAAGCAGGCGGGCCCGAACTCCTCGAACTCGCCCTGATAAAGAGGCGCGAAGGAAGTCCTCCTCCCGGAAGGTTCCGCCGCTATGCCCCCCTCAACGCTCCTCGAACCCAGATTCTCACCGAAGTAAAACACCAGCTGCCAAGACCGGAAGGATTACGATCTCCCCCAAACAAGCGCGATCGAAATAAGTACTGCCTCTACCATCACGACCACGGCCACGACACGGAGGGATGCATCCAGCTCCGAGACGAAATTGAGGAGCTCGTCAGAACGGGTCGGCTGGGTAAATTCCTCCGGTACCGGCCTGAAGCAGAAAAAGATCGGCTAAGGGCGCTGCCGTAGCCAGAGACTGCAAGAAGGTCGGCCACCTTACGGCGTCGTTCACATTGCCCCTGGGAAGATCTCGGTGCATCAGCGATTCGTCGTCTCCCAGCAACAAGAGCTTGCACCAAATTGAGGAGGCCAGCATGAGGAGGTCGTCCACCCCGGAACTTATTGCCGAAGAAATGCGGAGGAACAACGTTATCACGATCTTGAAATACAGAATTTGGGGATGCGCTACTAGTAACTTCCTTTCAATAAAATTTCTTTCTTTCGATAATATTATTCCTGGATGCGAAAACCATGTAGTGACAGGGAAAAAGCGGCCAACCGCGTTAGGAACAGGAGGAGAACCTCGTCCTAACGCGAGCAATAAGCTCGGTCGCAGGAGATAAGATCTCCCCCGAGCGCGCAGCTCGGCTGCAGGAGATAAGATCTCCCCCGAGCTCGGCCGGCAGGAGGCTAGAGATAAGATCTCTCCCCGAGTCGGTTAGGAACAGGAGGAGAACCTCGTCCTAACACGAGCACCAACCTCGGCTAGAGATAAGATCTCTCCCGAGCGACCTTGACAACCTCGGCTAGAGATAAGATCTCTCCCGAGCGACCGAAACAACCTCGGTTAGGAACAGGAGGAGAACCTCGTCCTAACACGAGCACCAACCTCGGCCGCAGGAGATAAGATCTCCCCGAGGGAAGCTCCCAGGAGATAAGATCTCCCCGACCGCACTCACTTCGGCTAGGAGATAAGATCTCCCCCGAACCGGCCGTAGGAGATAAGATCTCCCCCGAGCGCGCACTTCAACCTCGGCTAGAGATAAGATCTCTCCCGAGCGACGTTGAGAAGATAAGATCCTCGAGCGACCGAACAACCTCGGTTAGGAACAGGAGGAGAACCTCGTCCTAACACGAGCACCAACCTCGGCTAGAGATAAGATCTCTCCCGAGCGACCGTTGACAACCTCGGCTAGAGATAAGATCTCTCCGAGCGACCGAAACAACCTCGGTTAGGAACAGGAGGAGAACCTCGTCCTAACACGAGCACCAACCTCGGCTAGAGATAAGATCTCTCCCGAGCGACCGTTGACAACCTCGGCTAGAGATAAGATCTCTCCCGAGCGACCGAAACAACCTCGGTTAGGAACAGGAGGAGAACCTCGTCCTAACACGAGCACCAACCTCGGCTAGAGATAAGATCTCTCCCGAGCGACCGTTGACAACCTCGGCTAGAGATAAGATCTCTCCCGAGCGACCGAAACAACCTCGGTTAGGAACAGGAGGAGAACCTCGTCCTAACACGAGCACCAACCTCGGCTAGAGATAAGATCTCTCCCGAGCGACCGTTGACAACCTCGGCTAGAGATAAGATCTCTCCCGAGCGACCGAAACAACCTCGGTTAGGAACAGGAGGAGAACCTCGTCCTAACACGAGCACCAACCTCGGCTAGAGATAAGATCTCTCCCGAGCGACCATTGACAACCTCGGCTAGAGATAAGATCTCTCCCGAGCGACCGTTGACAAACACGAGCACCAACCTCGGCCGCAGGAGATAAGATCTCCCCCGAGGGAAGCTCGGCTACAGATAAAGATCTCCCCCGAGGGAAGCTCGGCCGTAGGTATAAGATCTCCCCCGAGCGCACACTTCAACCTCGGCTGCAGGAGATAAGATCTCCTCCGAGCGCGCACTTCACTTCGGCTGCAGGAGATAAGATCTCCCCCAAGGGAAGCTCGGCCGTAGGAGATAAGATCTCCCCCGAGCGCGCACTTCAACCTCGGCTGCAAGATAGGAGGTCTCCCTCGAGTCAACTTCAACTGATGAGGATAATGTCGCCCCCGAGGAGCTCGAATCCGACCTCGACCGAAGGAGGCGAGATTTACTTCGGCTTCAACATCAGCTTCATCGACTTTAGCTGGAAACGAGTTCCATTTCAACTCCAAACATCGACTGGAGATGAGGTCTCCCCCGAGCTTCAGCTGCAACAAATGCAGAGCCTGGAAGAAGACTTCGGCAGTCGCCTGTTTTGGTACTCCCTTCCCTCAATTTTTGAACTCGGGAGTGGGGGGGCTACTGTTGGGGATAAATCCCGCTCCTGCCGAAGCCCGGCCCGACGCTCAGCCCAATGTAACTAGTAGCCGCTGAAGAGCTATAGCGCCAGGCGCCAGGCCGAGCCCCTCCCATGGCTGAACTCCTTCGGACCGACTCCAAGCGACCGAGCTTCAATGAAGTCCTCTCAGCGGCCGAACTCCTTCGGACTTCCCACGGCCGAACTCCTTCGGACCGACTCCAAGCGACCGAGCTTCAATGAAGTCCTCTCAGCGGCCGAACTCCTTCGGACCGACTCCATGCGGCCGAACTCCTTCGGACTTCTCACGGCCGAACTCCTTCGGACCGACTCCATGCGGCCGAACTCCTTCGGACTTCCCACGGCCGAACTCCTTCGGACCGACTCCATGCGGCCGAACTCCTTCGGACTTCCCACGGCCGAACTCCTTCGGACCGACTCCATGCGGCCGAACTCCTTCGGACCGACTCCAAGCGGCCGAGCTTGAATGAAGTCCTCTCAGCGGCCGAACTCCTCAGCGGACGGGCTTTAGTGGAATCCCCAAGCGGTCGTCACTCAGGAGCCCGAACTCCTCAGCAATCGTCACTCAGGAGCCCGAACTCCTCAGCAGTCGTCACTTACGAGCCCGAACTCCTCAGCAGTCGTCACTGGGCCGAACTCCTCAGCGGTCGCCCTCATCAAACTTCGGCCGACCGAGCTCCTACCGAACTCTCAAGTGTCCAAGCCTCAGCCCAAGTCCAACAGCCGGCCGAACCCCAAACGGCCGAGCTGCGGCTTCTCAGCAGCCGAACTCTTCTGCGGACGAGCCTTAGCTGCATACCTCTTGCCAGACGCCTATGGGAGCCGAACTCCCTCCTATCTTCCTCTTCAGGAGCCCGAACTCCTCCGAAATGGGCACACGACGAAGGCCTTCAACCCTTCATTCGGCAAGCTCTACAACCATCACCATCAGTCAGTCCGCCGCACCATCAGTCAGTCCACCGCGGGCGATAGCGACCCACTGTCAGGCGGCGATGGCTGTCACCCTCAATCCGCCGCACACGGCACCATCCCGTGAGACTGTCTCCGCCGAACCTCGAGCGGCCCGCCAGCATGCGGCTGCAGTTGTCACCATCAAGCTCCACTATGTAAAGGACCCTCCCGACACGCTAAGGGGAGGCTCTAAAAACTCTTCTCCACATCTCTAAGCTCCGGAACTCATTCCGAGCACTCCATTACTGTTGGTCGGAAACTAACTTGACCGTCGGAGGGTCCTGCCGGAGCCACCACCCCACCGGTTCCGGTCGGGACTTCGTTTTGCAGGTCCCCGGCGGCGCCCAGCGGCCTCGATTGCGGCGACCTCCGGCGGCGACGGATTTCTGCACCAACAACTATGATCAGAGTGGCAATGAACGAGCATAAGAGCATTAGTTGTAGTGTTTAATCATACCATAATAAGATGATAAAATATTTAGATAAACAAATGGAGGAGTTGTGATTGCAAGAATAAACTATATCATGATGAAATTATTTTATAATTTAATTAAAACATATGAGACATATTATCTTATAAAAAAGCAAGCATTACATGCATTAAAAAAATATTTAAAAAATATTTAAAAAATTATAAAAAACTATAAAAGGTAGAATACCTAGGTAGCAAGGGAAAGAAAATTTTGGGGATGAAGGCTAGGAGGTAGATGCCTAGATCTTGAAGGGCTTAATGGTAGATGCTAAAAACAATTAGAAAAAATATCAAATGCTTAGAAGAGATCGTGAAGGCCTGATGGTGGATTTTTGTGATGAAGAGAGATGGGAGGGCAAGATTTTTGGAGAAGAAGATGGTCAGATGCATGGGAATTTTGGAAAAGAATAGGAAGCATGGAGAAAATCATGTGTTTTGGCTGTTTTGGGATCTGTTACATATTTATAGGGAATAAAAAGATATTCTCTGGATATTATAGAACGCCAAATCTACTTGAGAAAAAAAAATCATATTTTGAAGTGGGAGTGTGGGGTTTTTCATTTTGAAAATAATTGGGAGACTAGGAGTCATAGGAGGAAAGGCCTTTTAGGATGGGATTGTGGGGTTTTCATGAGGAAAGAAACATGCAATTTTGGATTCTAGATATGTCATGGGACTATGTTAGGAAGAATGATGGGAGGGAAGGATATTTGGTGAGGAGATGGTTGGGCGCGTGGGATTTTTGGAAGAGAATAGGGAGCGGGGAGAAAGTCATGTGTTTTAGGCATTTTGGGAGTCTTAGAGAGAGAGAGAGATCTAGATATAAAAGCATATTTGTGGGGAACAAAAACGATATGCCCTAGTATGATATAGCATCGAATCTACTTGGAAAAAATGCATTTTGAAGTGGGAGCATGGGGTTTTCATTTTGAAAAGTATTGGGGGCATGAGAGTCATAGGAGAAAAGTCCTTTTAGCATAGGATTTGTGGGACTTATATGAGAAAAGAATATGCTCATTTTGGATTCTAGATAATGGCATGGGACATTATTAGGAAGATAGGTGGACATGTGGGGCTCTTTTCGCTATGTAAAATAGGGCATTGCCAACCTTTAATTGCCAATGCAAGTGGAAAACATCGGCACAATCTAAACAGCAAAAAATAATAGGATTAACAATGCTTATAAGTGTCAGGAAGGCTCTTTTAATGGGACGATGCTTACAAGCATTGCCGAAAGCTGCAGAAAAGTGTCAGTGACTTTCAACACACAAAAGTGTTATCAAAAACCACTTAACCCACCATCCCCATCCCCAAATCCATACCAGTGTCCTAAATCTCATCCTCCCCTCATCAATCCCTCTTCTATCTCCCAAGCTAACTCCCCCTCCTCCTCTGATCCGACCTCTCTGCCTCATCACTGACGATCTCCCTCCTCCTCCAACCTCTCCGCCCCTTCGCCTGCTCCTCCCTAATATTGTACTTTTCTTTTGGGTGTTTGATCGAGATTGGTTTTGATCTCGTTGAATACAATTTCAATGGAATAAGAGCACTTTGGTCGGTGTTTGCATCTTCCAAGCAGCAGATTGGAGTAGTTCCGGTGTTAAAATCAAGTTGGTATTCTTCTTTGCTTTCCATCTCTTTTGATCTTTCTTTTCTTTGTCCTTTAGATTTGTTTCAATGTTGTTAGTTTAATCTATTAGATGTATGCTCGAATGATGAAGGATTCATGGAGTTCTTTGATTTGGTTGTGATTGTTTTTCAGTTCTTCATGTTTTCATAAGAAGTTTTGGATGGAGTATGTTATAGGTTTAGATGTTGTTTTGTTTGGTAAATAGTTCAAAGGTGAACAATAAATAGGGGATACAAGCCAGATTTGACATTCATGGTGCAAAGGTATGGTGCAAATTTTAGATTTGGGATTCATCTTTTTGAGATCAACTTGGGTTCAAGTTTAATTATTAATTTTAATATTGGTTCAAAGGCTCATAAGCTTAGACAAGCATATTTACTTTTAATACTTTATTCTTTTTACATTCTATTCTAATCATATTTTTTAATAATAACCAAAGCTCAAACATGAACTCGAGAATGGTTTGGTTGATATTCAAGTCAAGTCAAGTTGTATTGATTTTGAATACTTATTTTTTTTGATCAAATATAGTTGAGCTTGCATGTTGAGGCTCAATCGATCTCAAATTAAGTTTCAAGCTTGAGTACTTTGAATCGAGTTGAGCTTGAACTTTTAGCTATTTGAATTGGCTCGATTATAGCTTTAATTGAAGGGCTGTGGAATACTATGCGCTTTTAAAATTTTGAACACCTAAAATTATCTCATTTCTTCTTTTATATAAAAATTAAGTTTGCATCTTGATTGGATAATCTCTTGGTTCAGACATTTGGATTCAATTTGAAGATCAAATTAGTTTTTGAACTTTAATTTTTAACTTGAACTAATTTGAAGATCGAATTGCTTCATGTACTCAATTCCTGCATCAAATAAGAATAGGATTAATAAAATATAGCTTAAATATCAAGAGGATCATAAAGTTTGGTGTGGACTACTTTGGGTACCATGGCTAAGGCTTGATAGAGTCCAGGAGTGAGATTTACCATATTGAAAAGTCAAATCAGACTCCAAACTTTGAAAGATCATAACTTAGTTATATAATATCCAACTTTGATGATCTTTATTTTTAATAAAATTGAGCAATTTTTTGAGATCTATGCCATGATGCCCTTTATAAAGGGTGGCAACCCTAGTACTTGGGCTCAAATTTCTTTATTTGATGTCCAAAATAGGCCAAACAAACCAAAAATTCTTCTTTTGGATAAGATTTTAACTAAGCATATCTCCTAATGCAAGAGGAATTAAGCTGAGCGATATAGATGGTAAAGTTGATATAAAAGTCAAAATTATCTCATGTTAAATTTTAGATTTTTTGAGTTAATATCTACTAGTCATATCTATTTTAGGAAAGTTGAATCCAATTTAACTTAGAAAATGAATATGGCCTAATTTATACAAGTCTATGGGTGGTAGTTGGAGTTGACCTACTAGATACCCGACCAAACCAGTTTAAACCTTGGGATGAGCATGTGTTCTTGATAAAGTACCTAAAGTGGGTTTGGATTGGATGTAGATAACAGTGTGCCTCACCTCAATATCCAATTTGATATAACCTCAATCTAAATACCCCCTTTTAAAGTCACAATTATTTTTGAATATTTGCATGATAGGTTCCTTACCTAACCTGATCCATCTTGTCTACCCACCTTGATCTAACCTGCACCATCTACTTTACTCGACCAATTTACACCAATCAAATATTTGGTTGGGTTTAGGTCCAATAATAGGATCTAATCAAAAAATTGGATCAAATCGAGTTTACTCATAACCTGATCCAACCCAACCCATTTGCATCTCTAGTAGAAATTGGCACCAGATATTTTTTGACACTATTATTTTTGTCACAAAAAATAGTTATAGATAAGTTCTAACTTTCACAAACGAAACAAGAATAGGTGATGCTATTATATTTGGAGTTGGCATTTGATATTTGATGACGCTATTACTTTCGTTAGGAGAAGTAGTTATAGATAAGTTTTAACTTTGAAAATATAAGTGATGCAAAATTTAAGTCACTAAAAACATAGATATTTAGTGACTCAAGATATTCCATCACAAAATTTATGAATTGTTAGTAATGCTTAATTTTGTGATGATGTAGTAAATATCCTCACAAAAAAAATTCCTTTCATGCAATGAGAATTGGCACTAGACATTTGCTGATGCTATTATTTTGTTATGAGAAGTAGTTATAGATACACTCCAACTTTTGAAAATGAAACAAGAATAGGTGATTGAAAATTCAAGTCACCAAAAATATATATGTTTAGTGACCCAAGGTAATTCATTACAAAATTTATGAATTATTAGTAATGCTAAGTTTTATCATGATATAGTAAACTATATTACAAAATTATTTCCTCTATGCAGTGGAAATTAGCATCAAAAATTTGGTGACACTATTACTTTTGTACAAGAAATAATTATAAATAAGTTTTAACTTTTGAAAATAAAAAAAAGTATAGGTGATGCAAAACATAAGTCACCAAAAATATAAATATTTAGTGACCCAAGATATTTTATCATAAAATTTATGAATTATTAGGGACACTAAATTTTATCATGATATAGTGAATAATATCACAAAAAAATTTCCTTCATATGATGGAAATTGGCATCAGATATTTAGTAATGCTATTACTTTTATCACAGGAAGCAATTATAGATAAGTTCTAACTTTTAAAAATAAAATAAAAAAGATGATACAAAATTCAAGTAACCAAAAATATAGATATTTAGTGATTCAAGATATTTCATCATGAAATTTATAAATTGTTAATGATGCTAAGCTTTATCATGATATAGCAAATAACATTACAAAATAATTTTCTCAATATGGTGGAAATTAACACCAAATATTTGGTAATGATATTACTTTTGTCATGAGAAGTAGTTATAAATAAGTTCTAATTTTTGAAAATAAAACAACCATAGGTGACACGAAATTTATGTTACCAAAAATATAGATGCTTAGTGATCCAAGATATTTTATCATGAAATTCATAAATTGTTAGTGATGCTATATATTATCATGATATAGTAAATAGCACCATAAAAAAAGTTTCCTATATATGGTAGAAATTAGCACAAGATGTTTAGTGACGCTTTTACTTTTCTCATGAGATGCAATTATGGATAAGTTCTAATTTTTGAAAATGAAATAAAAAAGATGATGAAAAATTCAAGTCACCAAAAAATATAGATGTTTAGTGACTCAAGGTATTTTTTCACAAAATATACTAATTATTAGTAATGCTAAATTTTATCACAATATAGTAAATATTGTTATAAAAAAAATTTCTCCAAATGATAAAAATTGGTGCTAGATATTTGGTGACGCTATTATTTTTTCAAAAGAAGTAGTTATATAGATAAATTCTAACTTTTGAAATTAAAATAAAATAGATGATGTAAAATTCAAGTCACCAAAAATATAGATATTTAGTGACCCAAGATATTTCATCATAAAATTTATGAATTATTAGTAACACTGAATTTTGTCATAGTATAGTAAATATCATCACAAAAAAAATTTCTCCATATAGTAGAAATTGGCACCAAATATTTGGTGATATAATTTTATGACAAAGATAGTTTTTGCCACAAAATAAATTATTAAGTTTAGTAGCATGATGAAAGCTAATTCTCATCCCTAAATGTATATTTTTGTTAACAAAATTTTTATCACTAATAGTCCCTTTCATTGTAGTATATATACAAGATTAAATTCAATTTCAAAAGACTAAAAATGAAATTGCAATTGCCTAGACCCCATGCCAACATTTCATTCAATGTTTGGTGGCCCAACGAATGCTTATTCTATTGTCTGGAGATTAATCTATATAAAATATCACATTGCACCCCATTTCATTGGTCTTGTTCCTACACTCGGAGCTCTTAAAACTCTAGCACCTACCTTTCCAATTAAGTCTAACATGAGGATCCTTTTTGTTGCTGCCAATTCTCGAATCAAAGAGGTTAGAGTTAACTTTCTCAGATGAAGAATAAGTGGTGGACTCCTTGGCTGAAGACAAGATGGTAGGATCCTCGGCTGGAGATAAGGTGCTGAAGAAAACCTCTCCCAGGAGCTAGAGCAGGATATGCAAAAGCTCCTGATCAGAAGATTTTTTGATGGGGACCCTCTGATGCTCAAGTCAATTGAAAATTAGAGAATGGGGAGAGAGAGTAGTAGAGCATCTTAAGGCTTTTCGAGAGCTTACCTGGGGTCCCCAATTTCTTCTATTTATAAAGAATGAGTAAGAGTCCACCGAAAGGACTAACCATTCTTAGAAAGTACACATGGATCGTGTTAGGCGATGATCACGCTCTGCATTAGGGATGTGGGGCTAGCTAATAGTTGCCATTTGACGTGTAATCAAATTCTAATGGTTGGGGTTTCCTCAGCTAGCCTTTTCATGATTGCAAGAAGAATTATTCACCCAAAATGATAATCTTGTTGGATTGGGATGACTTGCCAAACTAGGATCACAATCCCCAAATTCCTCTAGGTCGGCTATACCGGATCCTTACATGGCCATATCCGAGGATCTAGTTGGCTAAGATCGAGGTCCACAATACTTGCACCTCACTCTCAAGTCCGAACTCGAGTCGATATCGATCGAAGAGAGTAGAAACTCAAAGCTAAGGCTGACATGGCAAGATTAACACATTTCATCAATCGAACTCGAATATTAGTTGTAATCTAACACGTATCGTGAATCAGTGCTGTAGATCTCTTTGACCTACTGATTTGGACCGTTGAAGCCACGGATCCACATAAAGTCAGTTGTGGTCAACCTCAGGCCGCCACTTGGCAACCATCAATGGTGGCTAGATGAATAGCCACCAGATCAGAGCAGTTCGAGCTCCTATAAATAGGCATTTTCTTTCTCAGATTTTATTTTTATAGTTTATAGTTTCACTATTGTGAGAGAGGAGAGTGGGGTCCTTAGCTGATTTCCAGCAAATTTTTGGTGATTGCCATTGGCAGCTATAGTCATCCTCGACTGGAACTGAGCTTTGAACTCAGACATCCAAAGTCAAATCCTTAGGCTATTCGATTATCCTTGCTCTAGGTTACTTTTCTTCCTTTTTCTTTTCTAAATTTTGCCAAAGATGAGCATCTCGAGCTTTTCTCCAAGTGCTTGGTCTTCTGATCAAGACCCATCTAATGAGGGTCCTTAGTCCCATGGCGAGTCCTCCTTAAAGGGCTTCAAGGTTAATGAGATGCCCAATTTTGGTTTCTTTCGAGTCTCCTCTATCCTCACTTGTGAGGACTTGGAGGTCATCCATCTCCAATACCAGATTCCTACAGGATTCAAATTGGAGCTTGTTGGTCCCGATGACCTGATAGTTTGGCCTTCTCTATGTTAGGTTAGACTCTATGAATAGTCCTTGAAAGATAACTTTAGGTTATCTTTTCATTCTTTTATTGTAGATCTTCTTAGGGTCTTCCAAATGGCTCCTTGTAGTATAGTACCAAACTCATGGTGCCTTATATTGGCCTTCCTTTTTCATTATTTCCTCCTTGATGCTGAGCTGACCATCTACCTCTTTTGAGCATATTTCTTATCCAAGGAATACCTAAAAGAGATTGGGTGGTGGTATGCTTCTCTTTCAGATGGGGTGATGCCTCGTCCAAGGCACTCCTTCCTCTATTCATAATTGGAAGGAGCGCTATTTTTTTATTTCAACTGAGCAGTCTTGGGGTTTCAATACTTCAGGGGAACGACCTCAAAGGTCGTCGAATAAGGCTTCGATGCTCTCAAACATTAAGGAGGAAGGTTGAAGCTTATTTTCATCCATGTTGCTCCTCCTCTACATAAGCTTCTTACTGAGGAGATGTTATATAAAGTCAGGTTGAGCTTGGCCAACCCTCAGGGTAAGTGTCAATTTTTATTTGCATTTCGCCTTGGTTCTTTTTGACTAACAATTTTTTGCTTTTTAGATATGAAGCTTGAGGAGCTTGAGGCACTGCATTACTTTGCCAAAAGAAAGGAGTCCTCGGACAATGCTTCTACCTTGAAGTGAGGCCGAGCGGAGGCCATCCTCATCCAACTAGCCACCGGCTCTCCTCAGGCACCAATCTGGAGTTCAACTCCAAGGAGGGGGCTTCCTCCGTAGGAGGCTAGGTCATCCCCCCATCAGATTAATCACTCTAGGGGAACAACTTTCTCCTTTATTTGCATATTCATCCCTTCAAAGTGCAACTACACCATGGGTTTCTTTGCGTGGTTCTCCTCACCGAGCTAACCCTCCAACCTTAGATCCACAAAAGTTCCTATAGAACTCTAGCAGGGTATTTAAGGTCGAAGGCCAAGCTTGATGAACAACTAGGTTGACTATGAACTGCTTTGGGCCACTATTCTTCCAACCGACATTGAAGCGATTGATGTGGAAAGTCTCGTACCACATCAGGGATTCTTAGGACTTCCTTCTTCGAGTGAGTTTGAAGAACCTTCTCTCTCTCTCTCTCTTTTTGCTCTCTCTCTCTCTCTCTCTCTCTCTCTCTCTCTCTCTCTCTTTGCTCTCTTATTGATCTCATCTCTTCTACAACTCATCCACCACATGAACCATTTTGTGAGAGTTTTGAAAGAAGCTCGACAATCCTTGGAGGTGGCCTAGGCCCGAGCTGCATAGGTCGAGAATAAGGTGGACGAGGCCTTGGAGTTAAAGGTGGCAACTGATAAGAAATTGAGTCCCTAAAGGCTAGAGTAAAGGTAATGGAGATTGAGGTCATTGATGCTCGAGTCCAAGCCAAGGCCCAAATGGCCAAGGGTCTCTGCACAATGGCAGCTCAATAGGAGAAGAAGCTTGCGACCAAGAAACTCAAAGTAGTCGAAGCTTTTTGTTCCTCAAGTGACTTCTTGGCAGCCAAGCTGGAACTCACCACCGAGTCTTATCTGGAGGATTTCATAGATGACAAGGCTAAGGTCCATAGCCTCTTTTCAAACATTAGCCTTAGCCCAATGGATGCCGATAAGGAGGGTGCAAACACCAAGGAGGGAATCGGGTCAGTAGGTACCGAGAACATGCCAGCCAAAGATGCTAGAGCTGCCCCTCAACCTCTGCTTGTGATCATACTAGTGGAGTCCAGTGCCCTAACCAAAAAGCCTGATGCCCCGCTAATGCTTAGGGCTTGTTTATTCACTTTTCTTTTTTGTTTTGTTCCTAAGCTCGGCAATGGCCGAGCAGATTTTGTGGTCAAACTATTTTCATATTCTTTAGCTTTGGAAGAATTATTTTTGTAATCAGCCTGACCCATCCACTATAAACTTTCTCATCTTTAATACAAACTTTATTTCTCCAATTTCATTTTTGTTGCTTGTTCTTTCATTATCACCCATGAAATTTTCTAAATTGCAGGAGGCATACCTCAGTGGATCAATCAATATCATCCTCAACCTTCACCTAGCTCATTCAAGGATGAGGAGTGCTTGTTTGGCTTTGGTGCCTAGCCTCCACATGACTCATCTGAGGATGAGGAGTGCTAATTAGCCTCAATTGCTTAGCCTCTGCTTGACTTGTCCAAGGATGAAAAGTGCCAATTGGCCTTGGTGCTCGACCTCCGCTTGACTCATTTGAGGATGAAGAGTGCCAGCTAGCCCGATTGTTTGTCCTCCGCTCAACTTGTCCAAGGATGAGGAGCGCCAGTTGGCCTTGGTGCTCAGCCTCACCTCGACTCATCTAAGGATGAGAAGCTCTACTTGCCTTTGGTGCTTGACCTCTACTCAACTCATCCGAGGATGAGAAATGCTAGTTAGCCTTGATGCTCGACCTTCGCTCGACTCATTCAAGGATGAGGTGCACCAATTGGTCCTAATTGCTTGACTTTCACTCAACTCATCTGAGAATAAGGAGCATGTTGCCTAGAAGTAGCAACCCAAGAGGAGAGATAAATTTGGTTCTTTTAAAAGATTTTATTCAAATTTATCTCTAAATAAATATGTGCTTTAATTTAAGTAAATTAGAGAGTGTAAGGTGAAGACTTTAAGCTACAGCAGAAGTAAGAAAGTGTATGCAAATTAAGAATCTAAATAATGCAAATTAGAAATAAAAGCAAAGTAATGAAAGCAAGAAAAGTAAGAAGTAAAGCCACAATATAAATATAGTTTATAGTGGTTTGGTGCAACCTGTACCTACGTCCACTTTCAAGTTTTTCTTGAGATTTTTATTATAATCCATCCTTAATTATAGTGTGTTTATTTTTTTAGGCTCACAAATAAATCTAGTTAATTTTCATAGGGCTCACAAATAAATCTAGTTAATTTTCATAGAAGTAACAATCAAAATCTTACATCATTAGTTTTTCAAATTCACTAACAATCTAGTTGATTTTTTGAGCTCACTAACTAAAATCTATAATATCCAATTCCAAGCTTGAACAGGCCTAATCCCTAAGTTTTTTTTTTCAAAAAAACTTGAAAAGAAATAAAAATACAAGTTGAAAATTTTAGCACAAAAATGAAAATAGAATTTTAAACTCTTTGAGCATGAAGAAGAAGTTGAATAATCGGTTCTTTTGAAGCTTGAGCACTCTTCTTTGAGGCTTGAGAGGATGCTTAAAAAGTTGTAGAAGATAGCTCTTGAATGTCCTCTAAAATCACTACATAATTTCTCTTTTTTCTCTTTTTTTGATGTGCAATGGAATCCCTTTCGTTTGAAAATGATTTTTCTCTTAATCTCCCTTAATCTTATTTTTCAATTAATTTTCTATCTTTAAATATCCTTGGAGATGGTTGGAGAGTGAGTTCTAGCCATTGGAAGCTCTGAAATAGTCATTGAAACCTAAAAAGAGTCGTTGAAAAGGGTGCAGAAACTAGTTGTTGAAAGCTATCATGCATTTGAAAACTTCTCTATTTTTTTTGGAGACTTCTTGGTTTTACTTTAAGAAGTCTAAAAAATTTTGAAGACATCTTGGTTTCACTTCGAGAAGTCTCAAAACTTTTGGAGACGACTCGATCTCAATTTACAAAATTGAGATTTCTGTCTTCTAAGATGGAGATGACTAAAACTAATTTAGAGTTCTCTTGAACCTATGCCAGGGTATTATACAAGCATGCCAAACAGCTTGAAGAAGACTCAAAATTTTCTAGAGATGGCTCTAAACTTTTTGGCTTCATTTTTCTTCATTGTTTGACGTTCCAAACTTGAATTTTTTAGCCCCAGTCTCTTCTAAATATAATTACTTCTTTAAATTTTATTTTCTCTTCTTCCAATCTTACTTTCTTTATACCAAGCCATCCAAACTTATGTGAATTTATTCTTTTAAGTATTTTGGCATGGCATCTTGAGAGAATTTATTCTTAAGATAAAATCTTCATTTTAGATACTTGAAAAATCCTACATATATTCTTGAAATACATGATTAGATACATAATATATTTAATATTTTAAAATCATCAAAATCAATCTTAGAGTCAACAATCTTTTTCTTTTTGATGATGATGAAATCTTAAGTATATACACAATAAAAGCAAATAATGTATTTTTATGTATTTCACTAAAATATATCATGAAATATAGATTAAGCATATGAATAAGCACTTCATGAATGTTCTTAATTAATCTTTTGGTTTATTGCACATATTTCATATACTCATATCAAAATAATATTTCAATTCAAATCAATGAGTATCAAGATTTCAAGCATCAAAACTTTAAGTTTCTTAAGCTTCAATCCTTCAAGCATATATTCAACATACTTCTCCTCCTTTTTGACAATATCAAAAAGCTCATGACAAGAAACAAGAAATAATCATCAAAATTAATAATACGAATGTATCAAATTAAGACATGTATCAAGTTAAAAAAATAATTTAAATGAATTATCTCTCTTTTAAAAATTTATCCTTTGACTTAAAATAAGTTTAAAATATTTATTTTAATTTAAAAAATTAGCTTGAATTTAAATATCAAAAGCTTTCCCTCTTTTTGAATGAATATGATTTTTTTAATCAGTTTTTCAAATATGCACTTTTAAGCATTAAGAAGAATAGAACTTTTCAAAAGATTTGAATATGAAATTAAGCATAATATGTACTTTAATATTCAATTTTTTTCTTAAAAAATTCTAATCAGTTAAGTTTGAAAAGGATATGTATCGAGCATGTAAAGTAAAATAAATAGTATCAAAGCAAATGATAGTTATATTTTCAAATTCATTACTTTGAATAAAAATTATTTTAAAATAAATAATTCATAAGAATTTTACAATGCACATCAAAAATTTAGAATCAAATACAAATTTTCAAATAAATTTTAAAATTATGTTTAGATATTCATTTCTTAGAGTAGGAATATATTTTCAAATTTAATTTAACTCTAACTAATTATCCAAAAAAAATATAGAGCAATTAAATCATGTAAATCAAATTGGATAATCACATGAAAGTTTAATTTAAGAAGATCATAAAGTAATGGATTGAGAATTTAAGATCAAAATTTTTGTCTTAATGTAAATTAGTCAAAATTTTCAATCAAATCAAGATAAAAAAGTATTTCTCCCCTTATTTTGAAGATATTAAGAATTTATTTTTTTAATATTTTATAAATATTATCTTTTCCTATTTTTATAATTATAGCTTAATTATTTTATCTTTCAACTTTTTCTTCCTTTTTCTTTCAAATCAAGCATATTTAACATGAATTTAATTACTAAATTTAGATTTTCTAAATTTAAAAGATATTTTCAATTTCAAAGATCTTTTCAATTAAATGATCATTTTTTCTTTAATATTTTCTCCTCCCTACTTTAGCAAATAAAGTCATTTTAAAATTAAATAAAATTTAAAAGTATAAACATCAATTGAGTGTACTAAGCATTAATTAATTCAATTATCAATCAAACATAGTACTCACTCAAGAAGATATCAAATTTTTCAATAATTTACTATTTACTAAATTCAAAGGATATTTATAAAAGATAATAAGAACAAACATCAAGAAGATTAAAAGAGTAAGACATGTACATCTAACAAAAAAAATTTCTATTTAAATTTAGATCTTTCTTATCATCAAAAATATCATTCAATTAAGATTAGAAAAATAAATAAAAATTTTTAAATTTATTTCAAAAGATATCACATCAAGAGTATATCAATATAAAATACATTTGAGACATCATATTCAATTTTTTTACTAAAAATAATGCAATAACATGTAAGGCAAAGATGATACTATTGATACCAAAAATAAAGATTTTCTTAGAAAGAAACTTCTTGATACTAATTATGAAAATAATCAATTTTATACCTTTTTTTAAAAAAAATCAAACAAATATTCATTTCTTTGAAAGATTTTTTTGATACTAATTAAACTAAAATTTAGACCAAATCATGATTTTCTTGACTATTCAATACTCTTAAAGATCAATTTGCAAATTTAGCTTGATACCAATGATTTTAGTTTTAAATTGATAATGATAAATTAATTTAAATTAAATAATTTTAAAAATTTAAAATGATAAATTAATTTAAATTGATATCAACTAATCAGTCAAAGCAAATCATAAAAAAAAATTTAGTAATTCTTTAAAAAGATCATCTCCTTTTTTTTAAGAAATATCAAGCAATTAGATTTAGAAAAGATATATATTTTTGAGTTTATATCAAATGATATCATATAAAAAATATAGCTGTGCAAAATTAGATTTAAAATAAAGATTTTTTTTTGCTAAAAGATAAATCAATTAAATACATGATAAATAGTAAGTTGTTTAATATCAATTACATAAAACTAAAGTTTTTTCTAAATATTTAGCTTTAAAAATAAATAATAGCTTTCTTGAAATATCTTGCTTGATATCAACTTCAAAAGCTTCAAGAAGATTATTTTTTAAATTTAATTTTTAAAATCAATCAATCAAAATAAAGTACGAATGTTCATCAAAAAAAGCAATCAAATCGAGGATCAAGAAAGATATTCAAGTCAATTTAGGGGATCAAAAATTAATTGGAGGGTTTCAATAATCAGATAAAATAAGATCAAATCAAGGAGAAACTAGATGAAGGCTCTATGAGTTTAGTTCAACTAAAAAGTTTCAAATATTTAAGGGTTTAACCTATGATGCAATATAAATCTATACTTCAAGCACTTGATCTTATATTAATTGAATGCCTTATTTTTAAGTACTTAGATCATATATTTTTTTTAAAAAATTTTGATAGTTAAGTATCTTATGAAAAAATATCAAAATTTATTTAATTTATAAGTTTAGCATCCAAATAGTTTCATATGCAATCAAGCTCATAATAATTTAATTTTTTTAAATAATTGAAGATCAAAATAGCATGATATAAAGGATTGAATCGACATGCTAAATTTAGAATAAAATAATAAGCTTAAAATAAACAAGCAAAATGGTATACTAGTTTTAAGCAATATATTAAAACATTCAAGTCATAGAGTATGATCATTATAAGCACGAATAAAACATCAAAATCAATTATTCACTCTAAATAAATTTAGTATATATTGATGCTATGATGTGGAGAAGGATTTAGCTTTTACCAAACTTCATCATCCATTTTCTTAAGTCCAAGCCATCCATCCATAAGAATTAGCTTCTTTTACTTCATTGGATGCTTGGAGTACCTGCAAAAATCATTTTC
Source organism: Cocos nucifera (assembly GCA_006176705.1). Lineage (NCBI taxonomy): Eukaryota > Viridiplantae > Streptophyta > Magnoliopsida > Arecales > Arecaceae > Cocos > Cocos nucifera. Next base: position 1,934,568 of record QRFJ01000468.1, on the reverse strand, counting down.
CAATTTTTGATATCCAAGCTATCTTGGATCCATTAAGATTAGAGCATACGATCTTTTTTAGAACCTAAATTTATTTAATTAAAGTGTGGCCAATTTTTTTAGTGTTACATTCTAAAATTTTGTAGCCTACTTTATTATATTTAAAATATATAATTGAATGATTTTTATATGAAACTTTGCTAAATATGTTCTTCACAATTTTTTTTTCTTAAAGGATTTTTCCAATTCCAACTTTATTGAAAACAATCTTTTGATTATTCAAAATTGATTGAAGTTTTTGAAATCTAATTGTAAACTTATTGAATGTAGGCCTCAATGTTTCAATCTCTTTTCTTATTTCAGCATTTTCTTCTAAAAGAGATTTTTTTATTTTAATAGTTTTTCTTTTTCTTCAACTAAGAATTTTCTAGATTTCATAATGTTCTTCTTTTTGTTAACTAAAGTTTTCATTTCTTTCAAAATATCTTCTTTTCAGTCAATAGTTTATTCTTTTCATCAGCTAAAAGAAAATTAGATTTTTTAAGCTCTTTATTTTTCAGTCTTAAATTTTTGAATTCATCCATTAAATCATTAAAGGCCTCAAATAATTTATCAAATATAAAGTTGGAAGAATTTTTAAGATTTATCTCATTTGCATTAGTCATAAGGCAATGATTGGTGATACCTTCTTCCTCTTTTTCATTTTTCTTTTCTATGCCTTGCTCCCCCTTAATTAAATTTTTTTTCTTTGTTTCTTCTTCTTCTTTTTCTTTCCATCCTCATGAACCATGAGGCATATGTTGGGATGAGCTTTCTTTTTTTCTTAGAAAGTTGAATCCTCTTTTTGATTTGCCCTCTCATAATTCATTTTTAATTTCTTCCAAACTTATTTTACTGAAATACAAGAAGAAATTAGATTGAACTCATTTATATCTAATAAACAATAAAGCAAATTTAAAGCCTTAGCATTTAGTTAGATTGTTTCTTCATCACCAATCAATGCATTGGGTGTGTGTGGGCCATTGATTATAATCTTTCATAAATTATAATCATATGATTGCATGAAAATTTTTATTTTAATTTTTTAATATATATTATTTGATTCATTTAATAGTGGGGGATGATCAATAAAATGGCCTTCAATAATAAAAGATTCTATTTGGGTTGCCAAAATCTTTTACTCTTTAACTGCTAGGTTAACAATCAAATATTAGAGTACTCGCTCTGATACCAATTATTATCCAGAGGTAGCAACCCAAGAGGGTGGATGAATTAATTTTTTTTTAAAAAAAATTATCCAAATTTATCTCTAAACAAATATGTGCTTTAATTTAAGCAAATTAGAGAGTTTAAGGTGAAGGCTTTAAGCTACGGTAGAAGTAAGATAGTGTATGCAAACTAAAAATCTAAATAATGCAAATCAAAAATAAAAATAAAGTAAAAAAAGTAAGAAAAATAAGAAGTAAAGCCACAATATAAATACACAAAGTTTATAGTGGTTCGGTGCAACCCGCACCTATGTCCATTCTTCATATTTTTCTTAAGATTTTTACTATAATTCATCCTTGATTATAGTATCTTTATTTTTTCAGACTCACAAACAAACCTAGTTGGTTTTCACAGGAGTATCAACCAAAACTTTACACCGTTAGTTTTTTGGATTCACTAATAATCTAGTTGATTTTCTGGGCTCATCAATCAAAATTTATAATATTTAATTCTAGGCTTGGACGAGCATAATCTCCAAGTTTTTTTCTCCTAAAGAAACTTTAAAAAAATAAAAATATAAGTTAAAAATTTTAGCACAAAAATAAAAATAGAATTTTAAACTCTTTAAGCGTGAAGAAGAGGTTGAATGATTAGCTCTTTTGAAGCTTGAGCATTTTTCTATGAGGCTTGAGAGGATGCTTAAAAAGTTGTAGAAGATAGCTCTTGAATGATCTCTAAAATCACTGTATTATCCCTCTTTTTCTCTCTTTTTGATGTGCAATGGAATTCCTTTCGTTTGAAAATAATTTTCTTTTAATCTCCATTAATATTATTTTTTAATTGATTCTCCATCTTTAAATATCCTTAAAGATGATTGGAGAGTGAGTTCTAGCTATTGAAAGCTCTGAAATAGCCATTGGAACCAAAAAAGAGCAATTGAAAAGGATGCAGAAACTAGCCGTTGAAGGCTATCACATATTTGGAGACTTTTCTATTTTTTTTGGAGACTTCTCAATTTTACTTCAAGAAATCTCAAAAATTTTGGAGACGTCTTAGTTTTACTTCCAAAAATCTTAAAAATTTGAAGATGTCTCAATCTCAGTTCATTGAAATGAGATTTCTGTCTCTTGAGATGGAGATGATTCGAGCAAATTTTGAGTCCTCTCGAACCTGTGCCAGGGCATTATGCAAGCATGCCAAACAGATTGGAGAAAACTTAGAATTTTTTGGAGATGGCTTTAAAATTTCTGACTTCATTTTTCTTCATTATTTGACCTTCCAAACTTAAATTTCTTAGCTCCAATCTCTTCTAAATATAATTATTTCTTTCAATTTTATTTTCTCTTTTCTATCTTACTTTCTTCATACCAAGCCATCCAAATATGTGTAAATTTATTTTCTTAAGTATCTTAGCATGGCATCATAAGAGGATTTGTCTTTAAGATAAAATCTTTATTTTGGATACTTGAAAAATTCTACACACATTCTTGAAATACATAATTAGATACATAATATACTAAATATTTTAGAATCACCAAAATCAATCTCAGGATCAATAGAGCACTAGTTTGGTCATCTAAAGATCAAGAATACTAGGAATATGCTTTCAAGCTGCAAAAAATAAATCTTTATTGCTAATCAATAACAATTACATCAAGAAAAGTAAATTTATATATTCTCAACATTCCAAGTTCAAGAAATTAGTATTCTATCTAATTAACAAAGTCAGTAAGCTCCCAAACACACCACTTTATCGACATGATATAGACCTTCCCAGTTCAATGATAGCTTTCTTCTTCCCCAAGTCAAGATACTTCAGCTATCCATAGGATGAGGTCCCCTATTCGAAAAGTCTTTCCTCTAACCCTTGAATTATAATACTAGGCCATACTAGGCCACTTTCTGTTGATAAGTTGCCATCCAAAATCGAGCTTGTTCTCATATCTCCTCCAATAGGTCCAAATTCATTTGTAGGTCATTTGAGTTGCTTTCTTCATTAAACTTCTCTATCCTAAGCAAAGAAAGGCTGACTTTGAGTGGTATAATAGCTTCAATCTCGAGGCCAGGTTGAAAGATGTCTCTCCGATGGAAACTCACTACGTTATTCGGTAAGTCTAGATTATATTGTAAAGCTCTTTAACCCATAGACCTTTAGCTCGATCCAGTCTCATTTTTAGTTCCTGTAATAAAGTTTGGTTAGTTACATTGGCCTCACCATTGCTTTGAGAGTGCACAACTAAGGTCATGCGGTAAGCAATTTCAAATCCTTTGCAGAACTCTGCAAACTTTGCATTGTCAAACTGACACCCATTATCTATGATGATGGCTCGTGGCAAGCCAACTCAACCGATGATGAACTTTCATATAAAGTCATGAACCTTGACATCAGTGTGCGCACCAATGCCTCTTCTTTCGCTCACTTTATGAAGTAGTCAATCATGATGAATAGAAATTTCTTTTGTGCTTCTATGACTAAAAAAGGTTTGAGGATGTCCATGCCCATGGGACGAAGGGCTAAGGCATAGTAATCGACGCTAAGGGAGTTGAAGGTCATCATTGCATATTGGCATTTCTCTATCACTGATCACACCTCCTTATCAATTTAATTGCATCTTGTTGTAACATTGGCCAAAGTTAGCCTTGTCGCAATACCTTATATGCGAGAGCTCTCCTCTCTAAGTGGCTATCGCGAATACCTTCATGAACCTTTTGAAGGACAGTTTGTCTCTGATGGGCTGAGACATCGAAGTAACAATAGTGAGTAAGACCTCTAATACAATTTTCCATCATACATCAAGCACAGGGTGCTTGATGCTTCAAATTCCTGGCCTCTTTACAATCGGTGGGTAATGCTTCATCTTTCAAAAATTAGATGATCAGGTCCATCTAGCTTGTCTTGTGATCAGTCTGCATTACTGAAACTTCTTTGATACTTGAGCTTTCCAAAGCTTCCACATATGAGCTCCTTTTGAGGTTGGGAACTCCCATGGTGGTGAGCTTGGATAAGAGGTTGGCTCTAGTATTCTCAGACCTTGAGATTTGGTGAATATTTAGGGATGCAAGGTCCAACATGAGGTCCTTTAGCTTCTATAGATATTTAACCATGTTGGGTTCTCGTGTACCTCTACTTTTTTGTACTTGGCCAACGATGAGCTATAATCACTATAAACCCTTAGGTGTCAGACTCCCAACTCTTTGGCAAGTTTAAGTCTTGTCACTAAGGTCTCGTATTCAGCTCTATTATTTGAAGCTTTAAATCCTAAGCATAGGACGTAATCCACGACCACACCTGCTAGGCTAGTAAGAATCAATCCAGCCCTAGACTCTATTACATTGGAAGATCCATCTACATGAAGAACCCAGCATTCCTCGGGTTCACTGACTTCAAGTTTTGTTGTAGTTCCTACCTCCTTGGAGATAGTGCCTTTCAAAATGAAGTTTGCCAATACTTGAACCTTAATAGATGGTCGAGGGAGATATTTTATGTTAAACTCCTAAGCTTAATTGCCCATTTGGCCAACTGACCTGAGATCTTGGGTCAGTAAAGTACCAACCTGAGAAGTTGGTCGGTGAGAACAGTGATCATATGTGCTTGGAAGTATGGGCAATCTCTTTGCCAAGATCATTAGCATGTACACCACTTTCTCCAGCTTCACATACCTAGTCTCCACGTCATGGAAGACCCGACTCATATAATATACTGATTTTTGAAACGCACCTTCTTGTCGAACAAGCATTGAGCTGACTGCTTGAGGAGAGATTACAAGATACAAGTATAGGACCTCATTTGGCTCTAATTTACTGAAAAGTGGTGGGGAGTCAAGGTACCTCTTCAACTCATCAAATACATCCGAGCATTCTTTGGTCCACTGGAAGTCATCTGCTCAATAGCTCCAAAGAAGAGGAGACTCCTTTCGAGCGATCTTAAGAAAAATCTGTGGAGACCTATGATTCTTCTTATAAGATATTGCACTTCTTTAATTATCCTCAGTGGAGTCATCTCCTGAAGTGCTCGATCTTCTTTGGATTTGCTTCGATCCCGCACTGTGATACCATAAAGTCGAGGAACTTGTCAAAGGTGACCCCAAAAACATACTTGTTGGGGTTGAGACTCATGTGGAAGCATTGTAGTATTGCAAAGGTCTCTTCGAGATTAACAATATGGTTCTCGATAGTCTATCTCTTGATGAGCATGTCGTCTACATATACTTTCATGTTTATCTCGATCTACTCCTTAAAGATCTTGTTGAGGAGCCTCTGGTAGGTCTCTCCTATATTCTTCAAGCTGAAAGGCATGAACTTATAGTAGAAAAGATCCTTAATAGTAGTAAAAGTTCTTCTCTCCTCATCCTCGAGGATTATGTAGATTTGATTGTAGTTGGAAAAGACATCCATGAAAAAGAAGAGCTGGTATCTTAAGGTAGCCATTGCATATGCTTATTTTCTCCTCGTCTTCTTGACCAGCACTACATTAGTTAGCCATTCGAAGTAGTTCACCACTCGGATGAAGCTAGCCTTCAAGAGCTTATCTACCTCTTTCTTAATGGCTTTTGGCACTCCAATGCAAAACTTCTCTTCTTTTGCTTGACGAGATGATGCTCTATATTCACATTTAGACAATGAATAATAACTTCTAGGTCTATACCTAATATGTCCAAAGCTAATCAGGCAAAGACATCCATGTTGGATTGAAGAAACTAGGTGAGATGCTAGTGGTCTTCAGACTATTCTGGTAGAGTCAGACTATTCCAATACAATCAGAACAAGGTCTTCTACCGACTGGCCTCTTTGTTCGGTCAGCTCATCTCGGACATCAAGCTCTTTTATGGGTTGGGGTTTTGCAAGAGCCTCCTCATGTAAAGTCACCATATAGCATTCTTTTGCCAGGTCTTGGTCTCCTCAAACCTCACCAATCCTTTGTCAAGTGGAGAACTTGATCAACAAATGATAAGTTGACACCATGGCTTGGATGGTGTTCAGTCCTGGCTGACCTAGTATAGAATTGTAAGCGGATGAAATTTTTATGACCAAAAAGTTAACCTAAATGGTTGACTGCCTTGGAGCTCATCCTGCAGTCACCAAGAGGTAGATGACTCCTACTAGTACTGTATTGGTAGAAAAATCGACTAAAGGAGAATTAAGTCTCCTCAACTAATCACAAGCCAAGCCCATTCCTACAAAACCATTGCAAAATAAAACATATGCAGAACTTTCATTATTGATCAAAATACAATGTACATTATAGTTCAAAATATTTAAAGTTACTACAACTAGATCATCATAAGGGCATTTTATTCTCTAGGGGTCAGCATTAGAGAAGGTGATTTCTTCATTCTTGGTCTTTCGCTTCTTCTGGTTCTCCTCTTCAGCTCGACTTGGTGCTAAAGTCAGATGGCCAAGTTGCCCCCTAGAGATGGTATGGATCACCCCCACCATAGGTTTATTCTCCTAGGGACCATCAAGTCGAGGTAGTTTGGGTCTAGTTTTCTTCCGATTTGGCCATTTTTCAACATACCACTTCAGTTGTCCCTGCCTGATGAGCGCCCCAATCTCATCTTTAAGCTGCCAACATTTCTTGCTTTCATGGCCATGGTCTTGATGATATTGGCAGTCTTTTCTTATATTTCATGTGTGAGGTGGGGCTGTCATCCTCCTCGGCCTCAAAAAATCTCCTTGGTGCTCTATCTCCATAAGTATCCAGGCTCAGGGTGCATTAAGTGGAGTATAATTATTGATTCTCCGAGATGGAGATCTAGATCGATAGCATCCAGGCAAAGACCCCATCCGATTATTGCAAGGAGGTGTCTAGGATCGACGTGTTCTTTTATCACCTTGTCAACCTTCACGCTTATGCTCCCTAGTCTTGTGCATGCCTCCTTTCTTCTCTTCCCGGGGCTCATTGCTAGGATGCTCCCCATGCCGAGCCCATGCCTCCTTTGCATTCATGTACTTTTTCTCTCTCACCAGCATCTCAGCAAAGTCTTTAGGATATCTCTTCTTAAGTGAGAAGAGAAAATCATTCTTAAGCAGACCGACTGTAAAAGTAGTCATAGCCATCGATTCATCTAAATCATGCACCTCTAAGGTTACAACATTGAAGTGGTTGATATAGTCCTGAAAAGATTTGTCTTCTCACTATTTAATACTAATAAACGAGTCTAAGCCATGATAATGTCAACGACTGCTAATGAAATAGGTTATAAATAATCAGCTGAGCAACTCCAAGAAAATAATTGAGCTAGGCTGAAGGCTTTACCAATACTAGATGGCTTTTCATAAAGTGGATGGGAACACCTGGTAGAGAATAATTGGTTGCTTTCATGGAGGAGCATCAGAGCTTTAAAGCTCTTAAAGTGGTCGATAGGATCCGAGGTCCCATCATATAGCTCTAGTTGTGACATCTTGAAGTATGGGGAGAGCGACTTATCCATGATCCTCTTAGAAAATGGGGGATTAGTGTTGAAGCCGAGTTCCACTCCATGCTGTTGAGTTCAACCTTTTAGAGCCTCAATCTGTTGTTGCATCTCTTGAAATCTCTTCTCCACCTTGGCATCCTGAGCCATGCAGGGATCTTGGTGCCGAGTTGAGAGATTGCCTAGGATGGAGTCCTTCCCTAATAATCAAGTTAGTGAGCGCCTATGGTGTCTTTGGTCAAGGCTCGCAGGTCAGCTATGTCAACTATACCCTTGCCTCGAACTACGAGGATCGAGATGAGTGCTGTGTCACTAGTCTAGCTTAATCTCGACATCGAGCTTTTGGTTAGGTTGAGTTGTAGCGATCTATTGTATTTCTTATACCACAAGAGTCAAGGCCTGCACCTGCTGGATAAGGCCGTTGAACTGATTGTTGGAGACTGCTAGTGCAGATTAAGGAGGTGATGGTACCTAGACTGGTTCAGGTGCAGCAGCTTCCTATTGGACATCATTAGGTCATGTGCCATTGGTGCATGTTAAATGTGTGCCCTAGAAGCCAGATTGACCGACACTTGTTAAATACTTTCTAGGGATATTTTTATAATTTTGATTTAAATTAATTAAAAAATTATTTATTCTATCATATTATATATTAAAGTATTTGTGATATATCCATTGAGTTAATAAGCATGATAACATATATTCTCAAGAGTTGAGAATTTAAGGCATAAGTTATCATAATTAACTCATAAACCGCTCTCGATCGTAGGATCATCATGAGGATGATGATCGATCCAAAAGATCGATGTACAATTACTTTCTTAGGATAGATGAGTCTTAAGTCTATGGTATGGAGATACTAGAGTGAGAGTATGGTACTTATTGAGAACAAGGGCACTGAGCGTGATCACCTCGAGCAGTCATAAGGGAGTCTACCTTCTCGTCGATGACTAGCTCAATGCTACAACGTGTATCTAATTTTTTGATTTGAGATGCATCGATAGTTTACCTTGAGGGTGTTATAATTTGACTACACAATAACTCGATCTCCTAGCCATTTAAAATTCTGAGGTGTATGTTGGCTATAGCATATTCATTGTAGGAATTGGATCACAGCAAGATGGGATCTATCAATCTCAATAGAGAAGGAGTGGTTCTATGATAATTATGAGATCAAGTCCTAAAATCCATGGCCATGATAGTGTGAAATAATAGAAAGGAGTTTCAATTAGTATTTCACATCGGATGCGAATCGAATGATTCATTCATATGATGGATGTTGGGTTTGACGAGTTCACCTTAACCCTAATTCTATCGAGACTCATGATAGAAGAATCCAATCACATAGATAGCTGCACCGAGAGATTTGCTATTCGATTCAAATGAATTGCCATCATATACTGCTAGGTGTCATTGATGGATTTTGAGATCAATTAGAACTATCTCGATAATCGATAATTCTAATTAGATGAATCGAAAGAGTTTTGGTCCATCAAAAGGTATTTCGATAATATCGATGATGAAGATCGCGACATATTCGATTACCACATAGAACTAAACCTAACTAGATCACACAAACAAGATTTGGGTCTGGATGTCATCAATTGAGCTAACTCAGTTCAATTGATTTGGATTAGATCTAATTAGATTCAAGAAAATCATACTAGCACACCTAATATTCTCCTTCTGTAATCTTTCTGATTCTTCTCGACTAAGCCAAATTAGATTTAGCTCATCTAAAAGCCTTGTATGGCTCTGTCCTAGTCTAACTGAAACTTATCTAGGTTAGAAAAATCTTGTCCTAACCTGAACTAGGCTTGTCCTAATCCATTAGATGGAAATAAGATAAGACCTGCTAATTTCTGAAACTATTTTGACAAGATTTATTTAAAAACTCTATAGAAATTTATATTGATTTGACTGGATCTTATCCTTGCCTGATCAAGATTTATCCTAAATCCCATAAGATGGAAATAAGATAAGGGTTATCTTTGCCAAATTAGGGCTTGTCCTAAAATCATGAGATAAAATTTGGACAAGTCTCTCCCAAAAATTCTAGATGAATTTTTGTTGATCTGATTGGACCAAGTCCTGGCCTGATCAAGGCTTATTCTAACTTGATTAGGACTTGATATAAATCCATTAGATAAGACTTGAAAAATGCTTGTCTTAAATCCCATGAGATAGGAATAAGATGAGGGTCAAAGATTGACTCGATCTTGCAGGAACTGAAGGATGGGGCGTGCACCCCTTGGAGATTTTTTAAGGGCGCACACCCCCAGATGAGTTCATGAGGAAGAGAGGCACATCCCCTTATAGAGTGCGCCCCTAGTTGATAAAGGTAGATAGAGTTGAGGTTTATCCATTCGAAGTGTTTGAATGGGTCAAAGAAGTTTGAATTGTTCAAACTTCTAGGAGAGATGTTATCTGCGCCAACTTTCTCTTATCCCAAATTGATTTCATGCCATTTTCTTAAGATTTTGTGCGATAAAAATCTAAGAAAATAAGGTGTGGATGTGGAGATTAGGTGGAGAGTCCTTCTGCATGTTAAACTTTGACCTATTCAAAGTTATATCCGAAGGGACTCTAAGATAGGTCTATAAACAAGCGCAAATTGTTTGTGCATGAAAATTGTTCTACAATAAAGCCCTGCCAAAATCTTCATCTCCATGTCTCCCTCATCTGATCCTCTCTCTTTTCTCCACACCCAAGAGTTAGACAAAATCTACGAGCAAAAATCAAGTTTGATTGGCATGAAGATCAGCGAGAGATGACGATGTTTATGAGATGAATGCGTAGCCTTCAGAGTTTAATTTGAAGGCTCTACGAGAAGATACCAGATCTGATCTTTGAAGATCAGATCTAGAAGGAGGAGACTTCTAAATTTGATCTGAGTGGATATCGATAGAGACCGAAACGTGCGTGGCTCAATCAGAACCTCAGATTAGTCATCAGATCATCATAATGGATAAATGATTTATCCGATCAGGTGATATTAAATATTATTATTTTATTTTTATTTTTATTTATAAATTTTAGATCAATCTAATCAGATCTAAAAACTCTTAGATTTAATCAAATCATTAAAAAAAATTAAAATTATTCCACTGTAAATCTAATCCGATTAGATGCATCTTGTGGTAGGAAAATCTGATTTTTTCTTCAACTGATATCAGAACCAGGTTACTGTTTCTAGATCTATCTTTAAATTGATCTAAATTTTTTTTATGATTTAATTTTTTATTTTTAAATGTTACATGGGATGTAATCAGATCTAAAATCAAAAGAATTCATGTTTTAAAATTATATATTTGATATATACAATGCATGTTCTAGTCTAGATCTGCAGTTCTATATCATGGTAGTCATTCAAATATGTTTTAGATTAGATCTGATTTAATTTTTAAGATTTGATCATTTAAGTTTCAAATGTTATATTAGATATAATCAGATCTGAAATATAAGATCTAATTTAAAATTTTAATATATATGATATAGACAGCGCACATCTAGACTAGATCTATAGTTTTATGTCATAGTCCAGATCAAAAATTTTTATGAAATATTTATTTAATTTTTTATAAATTATATATTTTAATTAGTTAATTTTAGATATTATATGTGATATAATTAGATCTGAAAGCATGAGATGCATTTAAAATTTCATATGTATGACATATGCAATACATGTCTAGACTAATTTCATAGATCTGTATCATGAGTAGTCCAGATTAAAAAAAAAATTATGATGAGATCATTTAAAATTTTATTTTTAGATATTACATTAGATGTAATTAGATCTAAAATATAAATTTAAATATTAAATTTGATACATGAGATGTATGCAAAATATGTATAGATTAGATCTTAAATCATGTAACAGTTATATATTTTAGATCTAATAGTTTTGTAGTATAGTTTATATTTCTAATTAAGACATTTTTCTTGGCCATCCGGTCATAAGAGTAAAAAAGATTTAAAGGTCCTCTCTTTCCATTCGATGGGATGCTCTTATGGTGTGTAGGGGTACTGCACATTTGTCTTTAATCAAAAATCAAAAATTTATTTTTCTCCAAAATTCTAAATTTTGAAATTCTAGAATTTTTTATATATATTTTATCATTGAACCCTTGAAATTAATTAAGAATTAAGTTTATGATATTAATTAGATCTAAAAATTATGAATTTTTAAATATAAGGCACCTTCATAAAATATGGGTTCGGATGTGGGTAGCTCAATTAGGTCTAGCGATTGATCAAACCAAATCAAGAGTTGATTAGGTGGGACCAAGAGTGCTTAGATTTGATCAATCTAATAGGATTAAGTCTGGGTCAAGATCGACTCATAGTCACATGTGGTTGATCAAGTTAAAATCTAATTTGGCTCCATGGTTCGAGCCTGAATTGTAAGCTAACCTAATCAGTTCTAATCAAACAAGTCGGTGCCTAAGGTAAGTATGGCAGAGATCTTTAATTAAAAGCTACTCGATCTGAATGCGTTCACGATGAGTTAATAGCATATTCCTCCCATTGATCTCACTTATCTAACCAATTGAGTCGATCCAGTTCTATTTTTTTGGTAGCTAACGATTCGAGCTGACCCATACCACTAGATTATTCATAAATATTATAACTAGTTGAGTCTAAGAGATCAAATCAAATCTTCATAAGAAAATATTAAGTTCTAGGTCATCCACCATTGTAGAAATGCGGGCTCTTTTCAGATTTGATTATTCTCGACTGGATACAGTGATTCAGTTACACCAAAAAGATGCAACCATGTCTATTAGCATTGGATGCTATGGATTGGAGGATGGGTTGAGCTCAATATTTCAGATACAGTGAGGGATCCAATCAAAAATTCAATTCATACAAATGATGGATTTGACTTAACTAAGGAGTGGAGCAATATTTCGGACATGGTAAGCTTCATGAATTAGAGATCAAGTTTGGGTACACCATATTTAGAGAAATATTGGACAAGAGTTGTCCACTCATTGGTTGACCCATCACCAATAATTATTAGGTGAAGTGGTGAGCCAGTCGGTAGGATCGCATCATCCACTAGAAATCAATGATTGTGAAGATTTTCGTATCTCTGCCAAGAAAGTGTAGGAATCCAAGAAAATAGTAAGAGCCTAATTTATTTAAAAATAAAATTTTTAAATAAATTGGTTTAGTCAAATTACAAGTCTAAGTAGAAACTTTGACTCTCTATAAGAAAATATCTGCATCAAAACTCCTAGCCTGAATCCTAGATACCCATAAGTTAATCAGACCAATTTATAAGGATTGGCTAAAGAACTTCAAAATTATTTTGAGTTTGAAAAAAAGCTGACCTATGTATTGAACCAGGACCAACCCCACTTTACCAGCATGTCCGATCATAAACAAAGAGCATCTCATAAAAAGTGGTTGGACAATAATAACAAAGCTAAGTGCTACATGTTGGGCTCAATATCAAATGAGTTGCAGCGCCAACATGAAGATATTAGGATTGCTCGTCAAATGTTGGTGAACCTACAAGAGTTGTTCGATGATCAGAGTCGCACAACACATTATCAAGTCTTCAGAAGACTATTTAATGTACGGATGCATGATGAGTAGTCCGTCTAAGATCATTACTTGATGATGATCAAGGACCTAGAAGAGCTTGAGAAGCTCGGTGTCTTAATGAAAAAGGATTTACAAATTGATGTGATCCTGCAATCCTTAAATAATTCGTATGGACAGTTCATCATGAACTTTTATATGAATAAGCTCTAGTGCACCTTTGCCAAGTTAATGAATATGCTGGTTACTGTTGAGCAAACTTTGAATATTAAAAAAGGCCTCTCCTAGATGCTAGAGCTGGACTTACAAAATATCCTGACAGAAAGATTTTTCAATGGAGATCCTCCTACGCTCAAGTCAATTTAGAATTAGAGAACAAGAGGAGAGAGTAATGAACCATCTTGAGACCTTTCAAGAGCTTATCTAGGGTCTCCGTTTCCTCCTATTTATAAAGGACGAGTAAAAATTGTGTATGCCAAGAAGACTAGCTATTCTTAGAAAGTGTGTAAGGATCGTGTTAGCAATGATCGTGCTTCGCATTTAGGGTGCGGGGCTAGCTAATAGTTGCCATTTGAGGTGTAATCGAATTTGATAGTTGGGGTTTTCTCATTTGACTTTTTCATGATTGCAAGAAGAATTATTCACCTAAAATAGTCATCTTGATGAATTGAGATGACTTGCCAACCTAGGACCACAATCCCCGAATTCCTCTAGGTCGGCAATAGCGACCTTTACTCGCCTCGACTAAGGCCAAGGTCGAGGTTCATAACACTTTCATTGATGATACATTCCATCATTAGCAAGCGGTTGCCAACAAAATCTTTTTTTCCTAACCATTTTGGGAAGCGAAAAGGATAGAAAGAGTCTCTCAATTATACTTTTTTAAATAGGTAGTTGAAGATCTTATCCTTATGAGTGGCCTTTGATAATATGAGTTGAGAGCAAGGATTCCGAAAAGTGAATAATTCCATATTGAAAGTGATACATGGCATTCCAGATATGAAAAAGTGATTCTGTTCTCTATGCTCGCATTGTGTTGTTCAGCTGAATTGAAATGGCGATTCTCTTCTCTATTTATAAATATGAAAAGGTAAATATGAATGGGTGTTTTGGCATCCTCTCATTGGATGCATCTCTTAACTATGTGCAACATGAGACTATCATTAAAACATCAAAGTTTTGAAGCAAGTAATAAACCAACATGACCGGATGATGGATTGTTACCATATTTTGTTCATAATATTCTTAAAAGTTAAAAAAAGAGAGAGAATGGAGGGGAGTAGAAAGAGAATGGCATTGCATATAGGGTAGTGAAGGTGGGTGATTGGCATGACAGGTGTTTGATAAATAATCTCATTCGGTACAAAGGAAATGGAATCAAAACAATGGGGTGAAAAAGGAAATGCCATGTCGCATGAGACACCGTAATATAGAACGGCTGCATATCTCAAAATTCATGCCTTTTTGTTGTTGGTCTTGTAGACTTTGGAGCTGGTTCTCTCTTCACATTAATTTTGCCGTTCTGGTAGTTCATGCTATCATGATGGGAGTGCTCATGGGTGATATGATCAGAGAGTAAGTAGTGCCACCAGCAGGCATGCCGGCAGCGATGATAATGACGACGGTAGAGACGAAGGGCGACAAGGAGAAAGTTTTTTCTTGTATGAAAAAGAAAAAGATTGCAGTATTCCTCGATCTTGATTGAGAGAAAGAAAGGGTAGAGTAATTTTTTACGAACCCTAGTTAATGTAAGACCATGGTTAATCCAGATGACGGAAGTGTATATTTCTTGGTGCAAACTGTTCCATGTACTCCGGTGATGGACCCAAAGAAAAATGCTTTCTACACGGTGTAGAAAAAATAACGTGAAGCACGCCAAATAATTTCATTTCAACGTATAGCTTTTCTAACGTATATTTAATATTTTATAGTATTTAAAATTTTAGTTGACGAAAATATTTTTTTTTAAAAATTATGACTTCTTCACAAAATTATGTCATCCTTATAGAAAAATAATATTTTATTTATAATATTATAATTTATGAATGAGTATCATAATTTTTATGAAAGAATATTATGATAAAAAAAAATATTAAATATGTATGAAAAAATATTATCACATCCCCTCATAATCTATTTATAAAAATTATGATAGTCCTCCATAAAACTATATTTTTCATGAAATATCATAAATTTATGAAAAAATATCATAATTTTTATAAATAAATATTATAATATGATAAAAAAATATTAAATATATGTAAAAAAAATATTATGACATTCCTTCATAAAAATTATGCATCCATTTACAAAAATTATGACACCTTTTCATTCCTTTATAAAACTCTATTTTCTACAAGATATTATTATTTTTTAAAAAAATATTATAATTTTAATAAATATATCTCATAATTTTTTAAAAAAATATTTTTATCATTTAAAATTTTTAATACTATAAAATATTAAATGTATATTGAAAAGTGGCCATGTAATCCACGTTAATGAATTACTCAGGAACCAAAACGATTGCAAAGAGCTATTGTTCGGAGGACTGCGGTGGGAAAGACGGAAAGAGGACACAGCGAAGAATCGCGGGTGCAGTGATGTTGCTGGTTTTTTCTGTGCCTCGTCAATACGCAAAGACAAAGCAAAGCGATGCGCGCCTAGCTTTAAGTTTCTCTTCTCTGATCTCTCTCTCTCTCACTCCATTCGCCGGTCTCCATCCATCGTGAGAGCCATGGAGGGATGCGGCATCCGACAAGGAGGGTTCCATTTCTCCCTCGTTGTGGCAGCGGCGTGCCTCCTCCTCCTCCCTCCGACTGCCCACGCCAACCCAGAAGCCGTCGAGTACTGCGGTGAGTGCGCGACTGTAGTACTTTAATTCCATCTATCTTTGCGTCCGTCCCTTGCTTTCTAGCATCCATTTGCATTTTCTTCTTCTTCTTCTTCTTTCCAGTATATGTTCGTTCACTCTGTTTAAATCGGCGTGGTCTGTTATCCCGATTCCGATGTTAAATTCTGGCGTTAGGCGTAGCAGATCCTCCTATTATTATATTCTCCTGCACTGAAAGAATGTCTTGAATCACGACCAATGAATTTGTTGCCGACTTCTTATGCTGAACGATTGCAGATAAGAAAGCCGGGTATGCTGTCAAGGTCACGCGGGTAGAGATTACTCCCGATCCGGTTGTGCGAGGGAAGCCAGCTACATTCAGAATCTCAGCAACTACTGGTACGTAGTCTGCAACCTCTGCTCTGCGTGCCTTGTTTATTCCCTCTTTCTCGGAGCACTTCTCGACAGCGTTGCCTCGATCACCTATACGCTGTATTCATTATTTTAAATTTATTTTGGGTTTGAAAATCCTATAGGCTTATATTAAAGAGCGCTTATTGTAAATCCTTGGGTTATATTGGGCTCGAGCCCATAAATGAAAACATGGCCCTTGTTTATAATGGAACATCATGCAGATGGTTTTTTGACATCTAACTCTAGGCTCAATTGGTAATAAGCTCAAGAAAGTGTAGCTTCTTCTCTTCTGTTTTGATGTCGATTGTCTTCTGCCCAGATCAATGAAATTTGGAGTTTTAGCATCATAGCTTCCTGGTGCAGCGGGTTGGGCATGGAAAAGGACCTGTTTAGTGCTGGGAAAAACTACGTGCACTTCATTTAGCAAGGATCTGGATATTGTGCTAACTCCAGAGGTACCCATCAGCATTAATGATGGGAAGGCATGAAGGATTCATGAAGCTATTGAAATGCTCAATATATCCTCTAGAGGAGACTCAAGTCATACCCATACGACCTGGATTTCCAAAATTAAAGTACTTATTGAAAATGATAAATTCCATATTAAATTAAGTGCCATTAAACCGATGTAAGTTTTCGAGGAGGGGGGTGGGGTGAATTAGGACAAGATATCTACCTCTAGGATACAAACAACAATGTCTATCAGCAGTTCTAAAAATCAGTGCATTTCTAATAATTCAAAAACAGAGCATTGTTAATTTTTAAATGTTTGTAGAATTACTTTTTATTTCTTATTCGCTTGAAATGAATTTAAAGTCACCTTTAAGCTTTGAAGTTATATATCTCACATGGCGTTTGCTATTGCAAGTGCTTCTTTTTCTGTCCTGGCAGTCAATAAAGTGCAGTCATCAGCTATCACTGCTATTTATTGCAAAGGGTGGCAGCAGTTGCTCAAATGAACATGCAGAGAACCCTCAATCTAGTTATTTGACATATGCATGGGAGTACCTTTTTGTTTTTCAGAAGGGCTTTAGTAAATTTAAAGATTGTCAGTTTTTAGATGTTGATAATGTGGAGGTACATGCAATATAAGAAGTTTATGAAACAATCAAGAATTCATTGGAAACTCAATTTTTTTTCTTTTTAGATGGTATGGACATCTCTTCCAAGTCCTTATGGTTGCAAGACACCTCACTTGCATTATAACCATGCTATAAATAATAGCCATAATATATATGATATGACTGTTATAATGATGTTGAATGCTTAAAATCTCCAACATTATACTTTTTCTAATAATATATAATTTAGATTTATAATATCATAGAAATGCAGTTTTGTTGTTATAACTGGTCATAATGCCAAATAATTCCCATTATAATATCATGATAAATTAATCTGAAGAATAGTGTCTGAACGTTTCAGACCACATAATGATTCATCATAATAGCGCCTGCTTCAGGCCATGGTCACAGCATAGCCATAGGAGTGTTATTAAAACCACACCAAAGAGTGAGCAGCTTGTCTATGGTCCGAATATTAGGGTGTCATAAAAAGGGTGTTGATTTTTTATTAAAGCAGATATTGAAAAGGGGCTGCACATGCATGCTTAAAATCAAGTTTGTAAGTGTAGTAATTTGTTAGGTCATCTTATATTTGTTGGCTTTTAAGTATATTTTCTCATTTGTATATACAAAACTAGAAGTTGGTTTATATGATACATTCCAATTCAAGGGGCAACGATAGCAATGACAATTTTAAAATGTAAAGTTACCTTTCTGTATTTCGTATTATAAAACTTTATGAAAAATAACCGATGCACTCTTACTTGCGACAGAAGTTCTTTCCCTGGGCTCAACTCCATTAATGGATATGAAACAAGGGGTGTAGTTATGATCCTCCCTTCTTCTATCTACTCATCTACAGCTTCCCAGTGTAAGATAGCCCCTAAAATGTGCTGCTTCACTCTTCAAGATAGCCTCCCTCTAAAGAAAGAACTACGGCATTTTCACTAATATATTATGGAAGAATGAAAGAATGTACTTAACATATGTGCATACGTCTGTCAAGCATGTTTACATCTCAAAACCTCAAAACAAGAAGTGCCTGGTTCATCTCCTTTTTTCCCCTCTTCTGTTGCAGTACCATTTTGTGCTTAATACCCTGGCAAATATGAGTGATTTCTATAATTACTTACCAGAATCTAAACCTAAAGGCTTAATCACCTCATGGAAAATGATAACTGTTGTGACAAGGTCGGTGTCCGAACTAGTTTAGGAAATGTCAAATATGGGGTTCCAATTGGTCTTTTCATACTATAAATGGTTGATTTGATTAGTCCACAATGTTGTACTAATGCATTGCTTGATGACACTTAGATGGCCATTCAATTCAGCCTTTGTCCTTATTGAAGGCCTTCACTATACTCCGATCGTTCCATATATGAAGGTTCATTTGTTGTTGGCCTCAACAATTCACCTGTAAGTATGGAGCATATATCCAAGGAAAGCATGTATCTTGGATATTGGAGAAAAAATCTTCTTTTTCTGGTTTACTCGCCTTCTTTCTCTTGGTTTTCTTTTAAGCATTATTTGCTATGGGTGCATTGGCTTTACAATAGGGATGGGGGTCAAGTAGACATTGATTAGCTTTCCGTTCTTGTAAAAAGTGATGGTTTATTTATCATTACAAGGTTGAGAGCTGTTCATTGTGATCGATCTTCTTTCGTTTACTTCTGTTTCTTTTCTTCGGAAAGCAAGAATATCTATTTTTCACTATTGCCTAAAATGGTAAGCAAGAAGTTTGTTTAATTGCCTGACCAAAATAACATAATTAGTTCAAGGAAATAACAATATCATGCTATGATACAAATTTAACTGCTTCTTTCCTTGCACGAATTGATTTCCTGATGCAGCCTTGGCTTTTATTAATGCCTTGTGTTCTTGTAAAAATTTTGGTAACGCAATAAGCTACTTGGATTGTTTATCATGCCTAACACGGTTAGCCATTCTTAATGTTTTGATGCAGGAGTGTCCATATCCAAGGGGAAATTGGTTCTTGATGTCAAATACTTTGGGATGCATATTCACAAAGAGACTCGTGACCTTTGCAAAGAGACATCTTGCCCAGTATCAATTGGTGATTTCATGTTATCCCATGACGAGATTTTCCATCATATGCTCCGCCGGTAAGATGCACCAGGGTTTCCATCTTTTTATTTCATCTATTTCATTCTTATTGTTGGTAAAATCAAAAATTATGGAGCTGATTTATATAATGGCACATGACCTTTGTTGGGGATAAATCCCGCTCCTGTCGAAGTCTAGCCTGGTGCTTAGCCTAATGCAGCTGGTAATCATGAAAGAGCTTCAATTGAAAATTCTCTCCCCAGCAGCCGAACTCATTCAGTAGCCGAACTCCTCCAGTAGCCGAACCCAACTGAACTTCTCAGCGGCCGAGCCCCAGTCGAACCCCTTCAGCCGACCGAACTTCTCAGCGGCTGAGCCCCAGTCGAACTCTCCTAACGGCCAAATTTCTGCCGAACTCTCCAGGAGCCAGACTCCTCCCAGACTTTTCCTTCAGCTGGGCTTTCCCAGGATCCGGACTCCTCCCAGACTTCTTCTTCGGTCGGACTTCTTCAGAAGCCGGAGGACTTCGGCTGAGCTTCCTCAAGATCCGGACTCCGACCAGACTTCTCCTTCGACCAGACTTCTCCAGGAGCCGGACTCCTCCCAGACTTCTTCTTCGATCGAACTTCTCCAGAAGTCGGACTCCTCCCAGACATCTCCTTCAGCCGGACTTCTATAGGAGCCGAACTCCTTCCAGATCCCTCCTTCAGTCAGACGCCTATGGAAGCCAAACTCCTTTCGAGCTTTTTCTTCATTCGGACTCCTTCAGGAGCCGAACTCCTTCCAGATCCCTCCTTCAGTCGGACGCCTATGGAAGCCAAACTCCTTTCGAGCTTTTTCTTCATTCGGACTCCTTCAGGAGCCAAACTCCTTCCAGATCTCTCCTTCAGTCGATCTCCTACGGGAGTCGAACTCCTTCCGAATTTCTCCTTCAGTCGAATTTCTACAGAAGTCGAACTCTTCTCGAGCTCCTCTTCAGTCAAGTTTCTATAGGATCTGAACTCCTTCCGAATCCCTCCTTCAGTCGGACGTCTACGGGAGCCAAACTTCTTTCAAGCTTTTCCTTCATTTGGACTCCTCTAGGAGCCAAACTCCTTCCAGATCTCTCCTTCAATCGATCTCCTACAGAAGCCGAACTTCTTTCGAATTTTTTCTTCAGTCGGATTTCTGCAGGTGCCGAACTCTTTCCCAATTTCTTCTTCAGTCAAATTTCTACAGGATCCGAACTTCTTCTGGATTTCTTCTTCAGTCGAATTTCTACAGGAGTCGAACTCCTCCTGGACTCCTCCTTCAGTTAAATTTCTACATGATCCGAACTTCTTTCGCACTTCTCCTTCAGCCAAACTCCTTCCGGACTTCTTCTTCAGTCGAATTCCTCCAGTGGATTGCTTCTGAATGATCCCCTCCAGACGTATTTCCTTCAAAAGTTCAAACTCCTTTGAAATTGATATATGTTGAAGTCCACCAACCAACGCCTCCTTCCTCTAAGCTACAGCTATTAAATTTTGACGAATGGTTGCCATCAGTCTGCTACAAGCGATGCTACAGGTGGCACCCCCCTTCGTGATAGACTCCATCAGATCTCGAGCGGTCCGCTACTGAATGTTATGGCTGTCACTATCAGTTTGACGATACCTTCCACTCCATATCGGACTCCATCAGGCCTCGAGCGGTCCGCTGCCAGACGGCTACAGCTGTCACCATCAATCAAGCTTCGTCTATAAAAAGAGATCCTGCAGATACGTTTTCTCTAAGCTCTCTTCTTCTTTTTGAAACTCTGCCGAACTCTTGCCTAAGCACTCCATTTCTGTTGGTCAGAAGAGCTGATTTGATCGTCAGAAGGTCCCATCGGAGCCACCACCACCGACTCCGGACGAAACTTTATTTTGTAGGTCACCAGCGGTGACCTCATCCTCCTCCACTTCAGCTCATCCTGGTGTCGATCAGATTCTGCACCAACAACCTCCATTACTTGTGTAACCTTTTTAAAGAAACAACTTAGACCTGGTAAGATTGTCAAGTCACCAAATTCATTTGATCTCTCTTTAGAAGCTGCTAAGTGAAGGGAAAATCGAGCTCATTTTCTTTGTCATACCAAAATGTAGAGGTGTGGTCCATTCGCTGTTGGAGGGGGGTTTGCAGAGACCACGGCCCCTCAAAGTTCAAAAAAATAAAAAATAGAATAATTAAAAATTAAAAACCTTCTCAATTTGTTTCATCAGATTAAGAACCTTGGAATGGTAACTGATGTTCATGAAACATCAAGGAATATCACGACATACCCTATTTTCAATCTTTGATGGAAAGACAAAATAAATTAGTTAGCTTAATGAGGTTTGTTTGCTAAGGTAAACTCGCTCATTCATAGATTTAAGACTTTTAGTTGTATTGCTCTTGTTTTTGTTTTGAGTTCAATTATCTTTGTACCATGTTCAGTTCATATTTTATTTTAGCTATAAAATTTCAGATATAGTTGAATCTCATAACCATAGAAAGTATTTTTATTATGATTTTGCTTTTGATATATATAAAAACTGAAATAGCTTTTTTTATTTTTAATGTTTTGAACTAGCCCCATAATGTCTAAGAAGTCAGGTTTTTTCCTTTGTTTATGATCATGCTTCAAATATATTATGTATGATCTATGATTTAATTCAAAATTTTGCTTGTGTTTATAAATGATTTTGAAGGACAAGAGGCATTTCATTAGAAATTAAAACTTTAGGATTTTTTCTTCATTTAGGTTATTTAGCTTTTGCTTTGTCCACCATATGAATTTTATTTTTTATCATACCATCAAAGGTTCAAACATGCTAAATTATTGTATTCTTTTCTTGCCAACTTTGATGTAATTTTTCTACTTGATCTATTGGATTTTGATTCCTACATGAGAGGAACAAAAATGAAGAGGACTAATGTAGATGAGTACAAAGAAGGTTTGTAAATTTGATTATGGTTTCCATAATTGGCAATTTTGGTTGTTTCAACTTGAGATTTGAAAATTCCAAAAAGAAAAAGGATGATGAAAAGAATAGGAAAAATAAGAGGAATGTAAAATTGGCCAACTATTAAAATGGATCTAAATGAAATTGAACTAGAATAAAGAGATTCGAGAAGATAGAGAGAGAGAGAGAGAGAGAGAGAGAGAGAGAGAGAGAGAAACATGCACAGATATACATGGTTCAGCCATAGGCCTATGTCCACTAGCGATGATGGAGCAAAGCTTCTACTATAATCAAAAAGATGGAGTACGAGAATAAAGCCACCTCTCAATAACACTCTAATGTCAATAAACCCCATCTCTCATACTTTTCTAAAGTGAAATAAAAGTGTTAACTCTAAGGATTGATTTTGATGAGTAACAAAATATTTGAGTATATATTTGGACTAATGAATTTATTGAGATCATATTTCAGGATGCATTTTAGACTATCAAATGAAACATCCCTAAAAATGCATTTAGAAGTTGACAAAGAAAAGTTGGAGGCTTTTGAGGCATAAATTATACTTAAAATAAGATCTAAAAAAGATATCTCAAAATCAAAATTAAAGAGAAAATCAATTAGTTGAAGTAAAAATTTTTAGCATAAACAGGCCTCAAGTCAATCCCTTATTCGACCTCTTATTCAGCTCGAGCTGAAACAACAAGAAAAAAAAGACTAGCACATGAGAGTTTCAGCTGGTACGGTCTCGAGTTGAGAATCAAATCGACTCGAGGTCGAGGTCATAGGAAAATACAGAGAAAGAAGTTTTTAAGACACAGTTCGGCAAGATCTCGAGCTGAGGAACGAGTCAACTCAAGCTTCAGCTCGAGATCCTCGAGTCAAGGTCTCGAAAAAATACAGAAAACATAATTTTTGGGATAAAATGCAGAATGAACTCGAGCAGAGGGATGAGTCGACTCGAGCTCGAGCAGAGTAACGAGTCGACTCGAGCTCCAACGATTAGTTTCTACATAATATTCAAAACTATGCAGAATTATTCCAAACGGTTATTTTCAGTCTTCTAATAGTCAAAAACCCTTTTCCAGCCTACCAAATATGGAGAATAAGCTACAAAACATCTGGAGGAAGTGATATGACCATTCAATCATTTGGAAGGAATCAATAATGAAGAGAAAAAATCCAAAAAGCTTTGAAAAGAGAGCATTCCACTTCCAACTCTAAGAAATATCAAATCAAGTGATTCCATTCAGCAAAAAGACAAGCTCAATATGCTAAAAAGCTTCCATCAAGAAGATTCTACAAGCCTCATTGATTCTTTTGCTCATTAAGGAGCTTTGTTTTTCATTCTTGTTGTATAATCTTTATTCTACTTGTAACTTAACTTCAATAGGATATTGAAGCTAAGGAGAAGGCCTATCCAAGCCTAAGAATTGGATTGTAAACCAAGAGTTGGCTTAGGATTTGGTTGTGGTTGGTGAGCCAGTGTAAAATCAACTAGGTTTTGGATAGTGAGCCTTGGAAAATAATCCGATTGTAATCTTAGAGAGATTATAGTAAAATTTTTAAGTGAATCTCGGAGAGTGGATGTAGGTGCAAGGAGCACCGAACCACTATAATTTTTTTTGTGTTTGTGATTGTCTTGCCTCTTTCCTTCCATTGCATTTATATTTCTGCACTCCTACATACATAGTCACCTAGAATCAAAATACACTCCATCACTTCACTAGACTTTAAAAATATCACATAACTTGTTTAAATTTTGAAAAATTCAATTCACCCTCCCCCCCTCTTGGATTGTCTTGCTGGGCAACAAAAAGAAAATATATATCAAAATCAGATCAGGTCTATATAGTAGAGGCTTTGCACCCGCACTCCTAGAAGAGGTTAGTGGTGGACTTGGAACTTAGACCTATTAGCCCAGGCCCTCCACTTCCATCATAGACCTTGCAAAAAATTCCTAACCTGAATCATGGAACACTATGGATCAAGAAATTCAAGGCATACTTAGCACTACCAAAACATATATTACTTAATTTCGAAGCACGCATGTACAAATTCAATAAAAAAAAAGTATGCTAGTACATACACACATGCAAATATGCATTAGATTAGGGGGACATAGGAAAAGGAGAGAGAAAAGAGAAAGAAAGAAGGGGCAAAGAGAGTATGAGGAGTGTTGTTTAAGACCACTATGCAATACAAAATTATGTTTTTAGCACAATTGGATCAAAGACACATGTAGCTCTAAGATTCTTGTCTTAGATGGAATAACGAGAAAAAAAAGAGTGCTCCTAACCCGTTAAATTATCCAAATATGATGTTGGAGCTCCACATCTACCAACCATATAGTGACCGAATCAACATCCTTTATTGGCTAGATAGCACTAGCTAGCTCATTTTTGTTCGTCATCTTCATCATCTCGACAAGTGAATGAGAACCTCTCCCATCATGTGGTCCAATGGATAATAATGATGAAGGCATGGTCTATTCTAAGTGGCAAGAAAAGCCTTCTACATCCACTCATATAATCAAGGTTTCATGAATAGGTACCAAAATTTATATAGACTATACTGGTCGGCCATAGATATGGTATGGTGCAAGTATGGTACTGGTTCTGTTCTATATCATTTTGTTCTTTATAATTTTAGTTTTTAGTTTCTCAATTTTTTTTGGTTTCATACTTCATAATTTTATTGGGATTGTTGTCTAATTTGTTGTTTTAGCATTGTTGTGATGTCTTTTTATCATGAAATGAAATTGGAGTAGACCAAACAGCATATTTATAAACACATATAGTAAAACAAATTGAATTGATTGTAATGTATTAGAAGTAAATTATATACCAACCTCTAAAATTTGGTGGAGCATCGGTGAGACTCATAAATGTTAGGATCATAATAGAATTCTGGAAGGGCATCACATCAGCTCTCTAAGAGTTCTATATTGCGATAAGCCTTTATGATCCTTCTATAACCTACTAGATAGCTACTCTGGGAGGAGTTATATGTCTGAGACTAGCTAGCCATCTAAAGATACTGATGGCAAAATCTGACTCGAAAAATGGCTATGGCTGTGAAGAATGGTAATCACTCAAATATGATGCCTCAGACGATCCATGTACATATGGGTCATAGGTTGTTGGTGTGGAATAGTGTCCAATGTGCAACTCCAAACTATATATGTCCAAGGACCCTACTCTACTTGCAATGTCCTCTATTGCAGCAACATCACCTCCTGAATGACCGCGAGAAGTCTATATCCTATTTGTAATGGTATCCTCACATGCACTACCAGATTGTGCACCATGGTCTTTATCCCATGTGGCATGAGTAAACTAGAACTCAGTGATAAATCGAAGACCACCTTAAGGCTGAGTCATTAACTATGGTGCCCTATGATTCACTACCTCCCTAGCCACCACATGCATCATCAGATAAATTGTCATTGTTGGTATCACATGATGATCCAAGCAACTAGTCACTAGATGGTTCATTAGTCCCCAAATCAGAGTGAATGAAATCCTTCTTGAGTCTCTTCAAAGAAGATGCAACTATATTTTCTTTGCATTTCTTATAGATCTGAATAGCTACCTTTTTAACCTAACTTTGCTAGGAGGATCAACTAGGCCCTCTACCCTAACTAGACCAGGTACCATGGTGGCCTCACCTCGGCATCTCTCGATCAAACCTCTGGAAAGATGTCTCAGACATGGAGTCGTGTGATGATCAACTCCTTGCCAAACCCTATGGTTGATAAGCTGAATCTAACCATGGAATATGTTGTTTTGCCTTTGTTTCACATCCACCCCTGCGTCTCTTGCTACAAAATTGGTTTGTCAAGGAGGTGATCTTGGCTCATCTAGCTTTGGCTTCTGTTGTTGGCTCTTAAGCCACCCAATCATTGGATCCTCTTTGTCATACATAAAGTCATTATGAAATGGATCATTGTACTTCAATTTGACTTCCTACTCAATACACCTAATGCATGCTAATCTATCGCTATGGCAAGTGCACCAGTCAATCAAGTAATAAAATGTATGAATAGAGTATCGTCCATAGAGGATTGAAAAATAAATACTAAAAAATTCTTTCCTAAACTTTATTTAGAGAATCGATTTATAAGAAGAAAAGAAAATAAGAATAAATAAAAAAATAATTAATAAATTACAAGGAGATAGAGAGGGTATAATTATTAGGATTGAATTTAAGAGCAATAGATTACTAGGGCAATCGGTTCACCAACTCAATCAATATAATATTCAAGTAATTAGGTTAATTTTATTTCATGTGATGGTGGAGTCTCCTAGGATATTAACTATCCTTTGATTCAGGCATAGCAAAACTACCAATATTTATTAACTATCCTTTAGTCCAGATATAATTTTAATAAATACCGATGCATTAATCTCTATGAAATCTTCTAATTAAAATATGCTGCATCCAAAGCGCACTAAAATTCTCGTATGTATATAAATCTCAAATTGATTCAAAATATAAGGTATATAAATCAAAAAGCAATAACATAGATGTAATTGATCCGTATCATCTATGTCCATCAAAATGATTAAAAGATGGTCAGTAATTTAAAAGCATTAAGCACAAATTTATACACTCCTCATGAACAAAATAATATTAAAATTAAATTATACTGAATATTACATAAAAAGAGTGGCTATACCTTAGCCTTAGTAAAAAAAATTTAGTTTATGGTAAAAGAAATAAAAATAGTAAATAAAATAAAAAGCATGAGAAAATCCAAACAAATAATTACTTGTTTGCTGAATTTTGCCATCCATTGCTCTTGGCATGAAGAAATTTGAAGAAGAAGAGAGCCGCTTGCTTGATCTTGAAAAAAGAAAAGAAAAGAAAGAAAGAAGAAAGAAAAATAAAAGTAACTCTCCCTCTCTATTTTTCTCCCAAACTATTCTCTCTATTTCTCTATCTTCCAGGTTCTACCTTTTTCTTTTAATCAAAAGTAGGCTTTAAATAGAGCAAAAGGTGATCTTGGGTTGAAATCCCATTAAAATTGGATTTGAAATTTTTGAAACCAGTCAAAGAGAGCCTTGGATCGATTCTGGTGGTCGGATAGACATCAAACGGTCCAAAAATCTCTTAAAATTTTTTTTTAAAACCTAGATCCGATCAAAATCAATTCTGACTGTCGAATCAACTTCCAGATCATTTTTGGGCTGCACGAACACACACTAAAGGCCTTTAGTTGCTTAATTAAAATTGAGATCGCATGCCAGCCGTTGGATCCTGATCGAAAGCTACATCTGCCATCCGTCAATGCCAAATTATCAATCTTTAGATCAAAACTGCAATGCCAACAGTCGTCGAATCATGCCCTGGGCCTGGGTAGACTGATCACGAGTCGGGTCTTCTATAGACCGTGCCAACATCCGCCAATCAGAGCACATGGCTCTGTGTGAAATCCTTATTTTGCCCTCATGGCCCGCATTATAGCGGTCCATCATACACCGCAATGTTTCTGACATCATGTTGACGTCAACTAGGTCGGACGGTCTACGGTTGGTTTATTGCAGTTGGGCTGGGCCAGGCAGCTGAGCCAGTTTTCTAACCAGTTTGGTCTGGACCAACCGACTTTAATTAATTTTTTTTTATTTTTTTCTTTAAAAATTGATATCGAGCTCATTTGAAGTCCGTTTTTCTTCAAATTTATCTTGTTTGAATCAAAAAATTAAGCTCTTCCTATTGACAGCCTTCTTTCCTACAAAAGATCAATAAAAATATCAATTTTTTATAATTAAAATAAATTATTTTCTAATTTAATATTTTTATTAGTATATTTTTAGCACTTATTACACCCCCAACTTAGTCATTGCTAGTCCTTTAGCAATGCTTTATTTAATATTAATTCATCATCATGTTTCAGTAAGATCCTCTATCACAAAAATAAATCTAGGATTGAAAGTCCAAAGTTTAGCAAGCATCACTAACTAAGTATTGAGCTTCAGAAGTAAATTTTGTAGTCAGCATAATCAAAAGCTTTCTTAAAGTACATCTAAAGATCCACAGTACTTGTGTTTGTGATGACTAACTTAGCATTTTAGCACTAACTTAAAGGATAAAAGTATCTTCTCTTATCACTTATTTCAATTAATTTTCTATACACCCAAGTTAAGCTCATGAATTAAGGTAGCTTTCACACTGCCTCATTTTTTTTTTTATGCTGAGCATTCTGGCCTTCTTTCCACTGTTTGACGTAAATCTTCATACTTGACTTAGATGCAGAGATCCAGTTACTAAGCTTCAGGCAATCCCATATACTTTGTATTTTACTCTTATAATCAGTTGGCCTTATAATCAACACCTACTTTACCTTGTTAGTATGCATGTGCAATTAGAAGTGCTAATAGTCTTTAGGTGACCTAAGTAATCTGGATTAATCTGGAATTTGATTTTCTTTGGGATTAATCAAGCTGGATTAATCTGGTGCTACTTTAATAGGTATACTTACATTTTTAGTTGAACCTTCTTGTAATTGGATAGTGCAAATTTCAATAGGATCCTCAAACATGCTTTCTAAAGAATACTCATGTATTGATTTACCAATAATATCAATTCAAAAATAATTTTGATTATCTTTAGAATATTTAATATCTTTAAAAATATTAAAGATGATATGTTCATCTTGGACTTTAAGAATTAATTTTTCTTATAAAATATTTATTAAAGCTCCTCCAGTAGCTAAAAAGGATCTTCCTAAGATAAGGAGTATATTAAATTTATTTATCTTTAACAAGACATCCTCTACTATATCTCTTGAATATTTAATTGATCTATCTGCTAACTGAAGAGGGATAGTGATAGGTTTCGATTCTCCAAGACCCAACTTTCTGAAAATAGAGAAAGGCATGAGATTAATACTTGCTCCTAAATCACATAAAACTTTATCAAAACTACAATCACCAATAATGCAAGGAATAGTAAAACTCTTTGGATCTTTTAGCTTTTGTGGTAATTTATTTTGAAGTATTGCTAAGTACTCTTCATTCAAATTTATTCTCTCATGCTCCTTTAACTTCTTCTTATTGGTTAGGATTTCTTCAAGAAACTTAGCATACCTGGGCATCTGAGTGATAGCGTCTACAAAAAAATATTAATATATAATTTTTTTAAAATATTAAAAAAAATTAAAAAATTTCTTATCTGAATGCCATATTTATCTCTCTGAGAATGGTGGTGGTGGCTCATAAGGCTTCACGTTTGGATCAGCAAATTTTATACCAGGAGACCATCCATCTACTGATTGTTTTGGTGATTAATGAATTTTAGTTGGTTGTTTTGTAGTTTCTTCTTCAGTCTTTTTGTCCTGATGTGGCTCCTTCAACTCTTTACCACTTCTCAGTGCGATAGCATTTATTTGCTCCCTTGGATTGGTCTCCGTGTTGCTAGGTAAGATTTCTGTGGTCTCTCGGAGATTATTTTTGTCATTTATCCTACTTACATCTCCAAGTTTTGAATTGCTGCTGCTTAGTCCTGCCTAAGCTTGATTTTCAGATTTTGCATAGTCACTTCTTGATTCTGAATAAATTTGGTCTCCAAGTTTCTTATAGTTGTTTCTTGATTTTGCATAAATTTAATCATCAACTCCTCCATGTTGGACTTCTTTTCAGGTACTTGAAATCCCAAAGGTGGTTGCTGTGCTACATTTTGATTGCTCTAAAAAAAGTTTGGATGTTGCCTCCATCTTTGATTGTATGTGTTGGAGTAGAGATTATTTTGCTATGATCTGAAAAAATTACCAAGATAGTTAGCTATATCAAGGGCTTTAGCAAAGAAATTACCTGTCTAGCAATCGCTTGTATCATGTCCTCCTCCACATAGCTCACATGTGATGCCCTGTACATGCATAGCTACTCCCTTCATGTTGTTGAGTTCAGTCCGAAGAGCTGCAATCTTAGCTATCAAAATTAGGATGCTATCTATTTCATGTACAGCTGCTGGTCTTCTCGGCATCGTGCGATCTGCTTGCCATTGATAACTATTTGATGTCATCTCATCAATTAGATCAAAAGCTTCTTCAGTTTTTTAATTAATGGTACCTCCTGCTACTGCATCAATCATAGAACGATTAGTAGAAGATAAACTATTATAAAAAATTTGTACCTGAAGCCATATAGGCAATTGATGGTGTTGAATCTCCTCAGCAATTTCTTAAAATATTTTCAAGCCTCATACTATGTCTCCATCTCCATCTGCATAAAAGAAGTAATATCATTATGCATCTTTGCAGTCTTGGAAAGTGAAAAGTATTTGGCTAAGAATTTTTGGGCTAGAGTATTTCAAGTAGTGATAGAACCTATAGGAAGAGAATGAAGCCAATTTTTAGCTTTATCCCATAAAGAAAAAAGAAATAGCCTTAATCTAATAGCATCATCCGACACCCCATTAATTTTGAAGGTATCACAGAGTTCAAAAAAATTAGAAATATGAGCATTCAGATCATCCTGTACGTGTCCACTAAATTGGATAGTTGATTAAATCATCTGAATCATTGCCAATTTTATTTCAAAATTATTTGCTCGCATAGGCGATCTTCTGACGCTCAAAGCTGCATCGACTATGGATGGTGTGATGTAACCATTTAATGGACGATGTGTCATTCGATTAGCTTCTTATCATTTCTCTGCCGCCATATCTAATCCCAGATTGATGTCGTTAGGGTCTTCGGCTATCTTGTTTCTTTCTTGATTTAGTCTTCTGATTGTCCTCTCTATTTCTGGATCAAAAGACAGTAGGTCACTATATGTGGTGAGTGTCATGCACTGAATACAAACCTAAAAATAAAATAAAAATAAAAATTTAAGAATAAAATTCTAAAGTAAAATAAAGATTAAAATTTTAATATTATTTTAGACACAATCTTCGGTAACGATGCCAAAAATTTAATGCATGCTAATCCTATGGCAAGTACACCAATCAATCAAGTAATAAG
Organism: Cocos nucifera; assembly: GCA_006176705.1. Taxonomy (NCBI): domain Eukaryota; kingdom Viridiplantae; phylum Streptophyta; class Magnoliopsida; order Arecales; family Arecaceae; genus Cocos; species Cocos nucifera. The sequence goes on along the minus strand of QRFJ01000468.1, from coordinate 1,903,132 downwards.
TATGTGAGTAGAGTATCATCCCTAGAGGATTGAAAAAAAATATTGAAAAACTCTTTTCTAAACTTTATTTAGAGAATCAATTTAAAAGAAGAAAAGAAAATAAGAATAAATAAAGAAATAATTAATAAATTATAAAGAGATAGAGAGAGTATAATTATTAGGATTAAATTCAAGAGCAATAGGTTACTAAGATAATCGGTTCACCAATTCAGTCAATATAATATTTAGATAATTAGATTAATTTTATTTTATATGACGGTAGAGTCTCCTAGGATATTCACTATTCTTTGATCTAGATATAGTAAAACTACCAATATTTATTAACTACCATTTAGTCCAGGCGTAATTTAAATAAATACCGATGCATTAATCTCTAAGAAATCCTCTAATTAAAATATATTGCATCCAAAGCACCCTAAAATTCTCGCATGCATATGAATCTCAAATTGATTCAAAATATAAGATATATAAATCAAGAAGCAATAACATAGACGTACTTGGTCTAGATCATCTATATCCATCAAAATGATTAGAAGATGGTCAGTAATCTAAAAGTATTAAGCATAGATTTATATACTTCTTATGAATAAAATAATATTAAAATTAAATCATATTGAATATTATATCGAAAGAGTAGCTACACCTTAGCCTTAGTAAAAAAAATTTAGTTCATGGTAAAAGGAACAAAAACAACAAATAAAATAAAAAGCATGAGAAAATCCAAAGAAATAATTGCTTGTTTGCTAAATTTTGCCGTCCGTTGCTCTTGGCGTGAAGAAATTTGAAGAAGAAGAGAGCTACTTGCTTGATCTTGAAGAAAGAAAAGAAAAGAAAAGAAAGAAAGAAGAAAGAAAAATAAAAGTAACTCTCCCTCTCTCTATTTCTCCCAAATTATTCTCTCTATTTCTCTATCTCCCAGGTTCTGCCTTTTCTTTTTAATCGACAGCAAGTTTTAAATAGAGCAAAAGATGATCTTGGGTTGAAATTTCATTGAAATTGATTTAAAACTTCTGAAACCAGTCAAAGAGAGCTCTGGATCGATTCTGGCCATCGGATAGACATCAAACGGTCCAAAAACCTCTTAAAAATTCTTTTTAAAACCCAAATCCGGTCGGAATCAATTCTAACCATCGAATCAACTTTCAAATCATTTCTGGGTTGCACGAACGCGCATTGGAGGCCTTTAGTTGCTTATTAAAACTGAGATCGCGTGCCAGCCGTTGAATCCTGATCAAGAGTTGCATCTATCGTCCGTCAGTGCCAAATTATCGGCCTTTGGATCAAAATTGCAATGCCAGTAGTCATCGGATTGTGCCCTGGGCCTGGGTAGACCGATTGTGAGCCGAGTCTTCTATAGCCCGCCAACGTCCACCAATCAAAGCGCATGGCTTCATGTGAAATTTCTGTTTTGCCCTCGCACCCCGCACTGTAGCAGTCCATCGTACACCACGATGTTTCTAACGTCATGTTGACATCAGCTGGGCTAGGCGGTCTGCGGTCTGCGGTCGATTTGTTGCAGTCAGGCTAGGTCGACTGAGCCGATTTTCTAAATCGGTTTGGTCTGGACCGACCGATTTTAATTAATTTTTTTCTTTGAAAATTAATATCGGGCTTATTTGAAGTCTGTTTTTCTTTAAATTTGTCTTGTTTGAACCAAAAAATTAAGCTCTGTTGACAGCCTTTTTCCTTGCAAAAGATCAATAAAAATATCAATTTTTTAAAATTAAAATAATTTATTTTTTAATTTAATATTTTTATTAGTTTATTTTTAGCACTTATCAACACTGTAGCTGCAGGCATAGATTGTAGTGGACGTACATAGGATCATTTAACTACTTCTACATGAGATGGTTCCTTTGTTTTCTATGGATGAGGGTGAAGGTAGACTAGTTGCACTCAATGCTAATGGAAGAAATTGTTTATAAGAGAATTTAAATCACTAGTTGTCTTAGGTTCCTAGATGTTAGGCCAAAGTATATCCATCATTTAGCTACAAAAGCTTTCAAGAAAACTATATATCAGAGCTACTAAATAGTAATTGTATAACATCCAAGTAAAAGTTGTAGTTCATATCTTAAAATGCTTGGACTCATTCTCTGAGTGCTCACTATAGCTGTCAAGTCGTCAAAGCTACTCAAGCCCTCCCTAAATATTTTTATTTATGGAAAAGATACATGTTATATGGTGTCGATAATTTACACAAGTTGATGATGTTGACAAAGTTAACTCACCTCTTATAGACATCAGGCATCGACACCCAAATCAGGCTCTATCTTATAAATAACATTATGCAACGTAATCTGAAGTCCTCCATTTATACCCATCCTAGAACTGGTGTACTAGAATCTTAAGTTCAGATAGTTGGCTGTCAATATAATTTGTAATTGTTTTAGTATAATAGTTGTACTCAAAACATACAATAGTATATGATGAGTAGGTAATTGAGTGAAATTATCTACTAGATGTAACTTTCTACCCATCTAATAATCTTACCTCTAGTCAATGAAGGTGATATACTCCTTTCCATACCTTGGGATAGCCTCCTTGATATGGACCTAGGCAGTTGTCATCATATGGTAGAGGAAGCTCATCTAGAAGTATCTCTCGCTATCCATTGCCTACAACACTCTATACAATGGCTTAATAGCTTTCACAATCCTATCAGCACTACTTTCTTTTGTGGGCATATCTACTCTCTTGTCACTCACTAACAAACATTTGACACAAGCTTGCTTTCTTCTCAATGAGGCTCTCGAGTGCAATTAGTTCATATCAAACCATAGGGTTGTTGGCCTCAAGATGTCACCCTATATATACTTCCTCATCAAAGCAAGCACCCATGCGTGGTTGTATATGAATGTGTTATAAATTGGGTTGACTCTATGACCTGCTTCACTTTGCAAATCTTTCTAACGTCCAACAACCTGAGATCAATACAATGTACAGTATATTGGGGTACAGAATTTATGGTCACTTGTGCATCAATATCTCCTTAGCAGCCATGTACCATGTGGGCCATTATCAATGACTACCTGCGTAGTATTGTGCTCTTCTATCTGATCAATCATCTCATCCATCAATTTTAGGATTTATCAAGTGTCTTGCACTTATCAAAAGTATCAATCAACTTGTGGAAAAAAAAAGCCAGCTAGGATCTGTCCAACCATTACACATCACAATCAATCTATACATGTCCCACATACTCTAGTAGGAGGCTATTCTTTTCCACAACCCCTCATTATTGTCTACAGAAGATCATTGTAGATATCCTTCAAACCTAGCAAATCCACGCCTACATGCTTTGGATAGAGGCAATGGTAGATCGATATTAAATGTTGTCTACTACATTAGCTAGAATATGATTGAAGTAGAACCATGATGCAATGGGTCTCCACATGCCCTTCTTTTTGTCCTTGATTAGTATCAACTCAAGAAGATACATGGACCTAGATCATGAATAGTGGTCTCTAATAGAATCACCATGGAGGACCTCTTCCCGTTCCTACTTCCTAAAGACCCAAACATGGATGCTAACTGGTTGATATCTTTACCAACAACCTTTCTAACTAAGAAAATCCTAAACTTTGAATCTACCCTGATGGTCTCGGAACCAGAGTGTGACTCATACTGACTGAAACCAAGCCCTATGCATGGCAATCTCATGCCACTGCTATCAGTCATTTAGGCTTGCCTGGATGGCAGCCTAAATCTGCACCTCCCCATCATTTGTCATGGACTTCTCAGTGCCCTTTGGACCCTTGGAGTGATATAATGGTTGTTGTGCTACCTAGTTTTCCACCTTCATTCTCTTCTAAGTAGTATTTTGCTTCAGTGCCCTAAAAAGAACAAAATATTTCTTCATAAGCTATTGGACCTCCTACAAGCATTTTTGGTGCTGAGATATAACGAGGTAACCATTAGCTGATGCTATTTCAATCTGATTACCTCTTCTCCCTTAAACTCTATATTGCACCTTGTACGGTGCTACTTGAGAGCTTCTGTCCATGCTCTCAACCAATGTCACCTCAAGTCCTTCCTACATGGATCCATTCCTACAAGTTTATTAAGAATACTCCATATTAGCCCAAAAAAATAACTATACATTATCTACATGTAATATGAATTTACACTTAATTAAATATTTTTCACTATGATGCAAAAAATTAGTTTTCTACTTTAGATAATACTTCTAAATTATATGTACATAATACTAATATTTTATTTTTATCATTTAACTTTTTTAGATTTTTTTATAAAATAATTTTTATATATAAAATATTTAGAAAATTAATTTGACTTTGGATTAGTGTAGGATGCAAGATATAATTTTCTCAAGTCATGGGCATGCATCATTGGGAGGGGTGCTCTGGCATCACATTTTGACATCCTAGTGGATTAGAAAACCTTTGTCATCCACTAGTTCCATCTAATATGACAATCTTGGAGCTACACATGTACCTTATCTAAATATAGTGGAAAATGGTGCTTTTGTCGTCAGGTGGACCGAAACCACATAGAATGGGAAGAGATATGATCACCTAGGAATACGTATTGGAGAGGGAGGAAGATAATATTATCTTTTCAACAAAGTTTTCATTTAAAAAATTTTTTTGTAAGCTTTTCAGAGAATGAATCAGTTGTCCACTGAAGCAAATTTGGGAGAATGAAAGACCCTTGCCATTCAACCCCTCGCTCCTCTTATGGATATCAAATTGCTTGTGATCATCAAATTTAAGTTCCTACGTTTTTGGGGTAAATGCCTGAAGATATGAAGAATTATATTAACTTTTGAAAACCAAAGAAACATTAAGGAACAACTATCTGACAATAACCTAACTCTATAAATACCTATTATAGTATATTATGTTAATATAGGAACTACATATACATACAAAAATTGATATAATAATTACCACAAATCAAACACCAGGTACCAATATATAACCTACAATATATGAAGTACAACAAATAGTGATTAGATTGATATCATTTAAAAATCTTGAGGATTTAAGGTAATCCAAATTTAAATTTTTCCTTTATATTTTCTCTTACTTCTCTTTGGTAATTTTCTCAGAATCTCAAAAGTTTCTTGTATATCTAGAAAATATACATTTTTCTAGATATTTTAGTGCCTAAGAATCAGGTGCTTGTAATTTTTTGAAGCATACATGCATAATGTTTGGGAAGTATTTGTTTCGCATAGGTTTGATCTACAATCCAGAAATATATCTTTTTAAACTCAAAACTACAAGATGACCCAATCATGCATGCTTGGTGCTTGCATGCGGAAAGTCCAGGGCCAGTCTTGCCAAAAATTTGTCGAAGAAGGTGATGTGCATTTTGCGATATCCCAAAAATGTCAGGATTGCAGGAAAAATAGACCCCAATCCTTCAGAAGTTTTATCTTTCCACCTTGATTCCTACTCATGCAAGAGCTTACAACTGATATGTCCCCTAATTTTTGGTAGAAATAACCTAGATGACCCAACCAAGAGGTCCCAACCATTTATGGAGAAGACTGGAGAAGGGAGTGGAGAGATACAAGAGACCAGAGTCAAAATATGATATTTTATTTCTAATCACCCTGTGTTGAACCATGCATATATACATATATGTTCTCTAAGTTTAGGTTATGTTTTCAACATTATTGGCATCATGCTTCATGATTGTGTATTCCCTGGAGCACATAAAAACTGCATGTATTTCTATTGCAGTTCCTCCCCCCCAAGGACATTTGAAACCGTCTTGGACTGCTAATGACAAATTACAAACATACATCAATTAATCAATGTGTTTATTATTTTTCATCTTACTCCTGCATGCCTGTGTAGCTGCTAGATCTCTTCGTTAATCATTGCATATGCCATGTCATAGATCAAGTTACTTTGAACTGATGTGATTAGTATAGTTCTGGAGAAACTGATAGGAAGAGCAGCATATTTTATTTGCTTTAAATTTTTTATTTTATATTCTTTTTTTAATTGCTAGACTATTCCACTACAGGGTTCATGCATACTTATCATGACGATGATTAGAGAGAATGGTAGCTAGTTGACATTTGATTTTAGTATTGGAACCATGTTCCAAGTTGTTGATAACTGAATGCAGAGAAGGTGAACTGTCAAATTTGTTCTGACTTTTGGCATATATAAATGTACATATTGCAGCATGGGCATAATCTTGTTTTTAGATTTTATTACAAATGAGCTATATCAAGGCCAAGTACTTCAACATTGCACAATGTAGATTATCCTTGCAAAATCATTAGATGATTATCTTTTCTACCTCGTGGTTAGCTCTGGAGATAGCAAACATGCACCATACAATCAGTAGACTGTCGCATTGTGAATTTGATGTAAAGATTTTAACTGGCATGAAGCTACAGGAAATTAATGATTTCAAAAGAGTTTTCTTGATGATAGGACATTAGCGTAAATTGAGCTCTTCAGGAACCCCAAGAGTGGTAAGCATGACACCTGGTTGCCTGGCTACTTTCATCCAGCTCTGACCTATCACGGATTTCTTCGTTGATCATGCCAGGACTTTCTCTGATGATATCCCTTTCAGGCGGCCTGGCTACAAGGAGCTGCTAAGGTGCAGCATAATTGTCAGCGTTCATGATACCACCAGTATGCGAACAGAAATGCTAGGAAAGCGAGGAGCTTGGTCTGCACAAATTGCCGCGCACCGTATTCCAACCGAGTGACCGACCCAAAATCAGGAGAAGCAAGCATATGCTCGTACGCAACCTGGAAAAAATTATTTTCCAGCCAGCACAGATACGAGGGATTAGCTTCATAGGAAAAAAAAAAAAAAAAAAACCTCAATATCCAAACCAACCAATATTACCCACCATCCGATAGAAATACCATTCAGCACCTAACAACAGTATAATCCACAAGCAACAGTATTGCACCAACATAAGCAAATCCAACACACACCGGCCTACCCATGAAAGTCTTAAAAGTTCTGCATCCCATTCGCAAAGCGATACAACAGCAAAATACTATAACATGTTAAGTAAAATGGGTTCACATGTTAGGATGAATGGGTTAAAACATGATGACAATGACAACAACAGCGGAACCTAATAGCACATACACAACGATTAAAGCATAAGTTACAATACCTAAACTGTGACCATGGCATACAATCAGCTAAATGACCAGCCCCAAGAAGCTAGGAAACAGAACCCAGCCCAAAATGGCCTACCGTAAGATCTAACAGTTAACAGGGGAAGCCTTGGGTGGATGCTGCGACTCATTATGATTGATAGAGTGCACTTCCTTGGAAATCGAGTCTTCCAGTTCATCCTTGCGGCTGCAGTTCAGAGGCATGACCTCTTCATTCTTGATTTCTTTCTCAGCTGATGCCCCTACGGTAGGCCCAGATAGAGGAGGTTGCACTTCAGCACTCACAAGGTTCTCCTTTTCTGCCTCAAGCTTGTCTTCATCTCTCTCCGGCACAGATGCATCATGCTCGATTGTCTTAGCTGGGTCCACATTTTTCTCCTCACTCTTCACTTCTTCCTCCTTTGGGTCATCCACCAAATCTTTCTCAGAAGCATTCTTATTCTTTATAGTTTCTGGTCCAGCACCCTCCTCTTTTGTCTCCATCTCATCAACAGCACTCTCGTTGGCCACAACTTCCGGAGCAGCAACATCTTCTTTCACCTTGCCCACGTCATCCTTGATCTCTTTCATCCCAACATCTGCACCTACTTCTGCTTCTACCACAGGAATGTCTTTTTCTCCAGGAGCTTCATCCTCTTCATCTCCAACATCCTTTTTCCCTTTTGCTCCCTTCTTCAAACTCGATTTTCTTTCTCGTTTTTTTGGTGGCTCGCTTTCTGGGGTTTCTGATGCCTTTGCCTTCTCACTGATTCTTGCAGAGCGCCTAGGAGTGTCACCTGTATACAAGCCAATTGAGAGAACATGGATTCAAATGCGTGAGAGCATGTAGCAATGACCATACATGTATGCACGTCAACATATCTGTGTGTGTGTGTGTGTGTGTGAGAGAGAGAGAGAGAGAGAGAGAGCATGTTACCAAATCCCCAATCAAATTCAGATGAAGATGGACCTCCAGGATGAGACTTTAGGTATTGATCTAACTGTTTCTTATTCTTAATCTCCTCACCAGTAGGTGAAATAAAAACTATCTCATTCCTTCTGGGAGTCCCGCCCTTCTTTGGTGTGAACTGTGATTTAACAGCAGAAAAACATTAAGCATAAACAACAGTGAGATGATAATGATGATGACATATTCATAACCAGTCCAACATTTCAATTATTAAAGGATCATTCTCATAGTGAGATATCATGCAGCATGAATTCAATTCCAATGAGGCAAATCTGGCATGCTGGAGTTGGGAACAATATCATGCTACATCAGGTTTCAGCATGTCAAAAGCATGTGCATTACATGAACATTTTTTATATCCATCACATAAACATTTTTTATATCAATACTGGTAGGCTAACAACTTAAGTGAGAGTCAAATGGGACTAGGTTTTAACCAATGGAAAAGGTTTCAACCAATGACAAATGTAATAACAAAAATTATGGACACTATAATTTCTGGAGATAGACAATTATACAATTTCTAGTATCAGCTTCCCAAGCATCACAAGCAGCCAAAATAACCATTCAAATATGGGATCATAATAAATTACACTAGCAGGGGAACTAGGTTCGCCCCATGGATTGATCATCAATGTTAATCCCCATTGACTAGAGATTTTGTATCCAGTCCTTGATTTCCATGGTTATTTTTCCTTTTTTCTCGTCAATGGTCATTTTCATTTTAATCTCTTGCCTGTTTGTATGTGTGTAAAATAGGGATACCTGTGTATAGAAAGAAGCTCAACTGTATGCAAGACTAAAATGTAAAAGGCCAAACATTACGAGTTAAACATAAAAATGGCAGTCAAACAAAGTACCATGTGTTAAATTCACCTGTCTAGACACAAAAGAGGAGAGAGAAAATTGTTCCATGTCAGGAAGTGGAGGGGGAGGAGTGGGGAGAAAGAGATAGAGGCGAACAGCATTTGGACATCAGAAGTGATGTGCTGATTGTAGCAGGTGTTAAGTTCACTTGACCAGGCAAACAGACACAAAAGAGTTGGAAAAAAAGAAATTTGTTCCATGTCAGGAAGTGAAGGGCTGAGGGAGAGGGGAAGGAAGTGGCCGCATGGTGGTGGTGGTGGTTGGGGGGTGGGGGGGGGGGGTGCGGCGCGGGGATGCAGCGGTGGGTGGGGAGGCATGGGAAGAGATCCTTTGTTGGGTACAATCATGAAATCCTTCATTGTCGGGAAGAGATCCTATTGCTTATAAAGCATTCCAACCGGCTGTTAAATCTAAAATTATTTTTTTACTGATAAAAACTTACTTCATAAAAGTCCCATGGGAAAGGTACACCTGCCCTGTCCCATTGAAATCTTCAAAGGCTATCTTGGCTTTTAAAATGAAAAAACTCTTTTTTTCCCCAAAGCATTTAATGCCATGGATTCTTATGTCTAAGAATATCCTTCTTTTTAAAACATATAATACATTTATATTCTTATGTCTAGTTCAATCTTGTTCAGATATTTTCACTTATATAAACAAACAAAATAATCATACATGCTATGAGCCATCTACGCCATAATACAATAATAACTGTGTTTTTATATTCAATGATAAGATATAAATACTTTAATAGAAAGTTGAAAATTAAAACCACAACTATGATCATCATGATAATATAATTTATCCTCCTAGTAATCTATTTGGAGTTTAGGCTTAATAATTTAATAGACATACATGTATACATACATGTGTATATCTATATGCATGCCGAGTTGCCAACCATATAGAAGATAAACACTTTGATAATTTAGATTTTCCATTATAAGATTTTTGTTAAATTTATTTATTAATAATAATTTTTTTGTATCCCAAATCTCATTTTTTCCTCTTGCCAAATCAGGCACTTGGATACATATCTGTATCCAATTCTCATGTCTGAGTCAATGCAACACTGTTTATAGCTATACTCGAATGCAGAAAGTCAAGCTATCACATGGAGAAAGACTTGCATCTTACAATGTTTTTTATCTTAGGGAGTTTGTTGTAATACCATTTCTACAAGTTGGTTACATCTTATGTATATCGATTATATGAATGTGATAGGTTAATCAAAATTGGATTGATCATACACCTAAAGCCCCATGATTGGAATCCCTATACCATGTAGACATATCCTCTGTAGATGATTCAGCTCATTTCAAAACTCATTTGCACACTTAGTAAAATCCTCAAAATATACAGTAAGTTGTATGAGGCCTTTGCGATGCCTATTTTGGGTTAATCATGTCGAGACTTGGCCCTATGACTTGAAGATTGTTTTCAATAGATGTTCCAAAGCTTCCACAGTGATTCAATGCAGTTTTAGGGCAACATGGGCTTTCACTTGCTGAGGAAGCATCTAGGACCCATTTAGTAGGCGTACATGTGAGAGAATATTAAACAAAAGCCATTACTGGACCTTGCATGATTGGAGACCTGCCATATTAGACTAGCCTCTAGCCTTCTCTTGAGACCAAAAGGGGGAGGGAAGAGGCCCACTTAAAATGAGTGCCTCCCAAAAAACCAACCCCATTACTGGTTTGATCGAGAGAAGAGAAAAGGAATACCAACATCTTTATTCGGTGACCTTCTTCAATATAAGAAAAGGAATATACCAACCTTTAAAATACATAAATTGTTCTTAATCTCCCTTATAGTATCTCTCTCCATAAACTACTCCCCCTTCTCTCTTTTGTTCCTCATAGGATCTAAGGATTCAGAAAACCTAGAAGTTTATCCAATTAGCAATGTGAATCTAAGCAACAACTAAGTGAGAGTACAAGAATCCAAGGCCATGCCCCTGGATCGCAATTTTGGTATCAGACCCATGCCAATGCCATGTTAGCACAATATCAGTATGCTTGGTACAGGGGCCGATTCAACATACCAACAGTCAGTACACCATCCGTTCCATCACTTGGGCACTAGTACAATATAGTTCATCCGGTACAAGGCAGCATGCATCAGTTCCGCAAACCTTGCCATACCTCATTCATCTATGGTCATGAGATCACAAGATAGTCTCCGTCCAATTGCACAAAAGAGTTATAAGCTTAAAAGTTAAAACCTTATATGTTTTTGTGGAAATAAATTTTGCATGTGTTTCCTCATAACATTCTTTCAAACTAGAAAGCACAACATCCATAATAAATATGTAAAGATGTTGATACTTGGCTAATACTTCTATGATGTGTTTGAAACTTAAATAGTCTATTTTTCAAGTTAAAAAGCCTTCAGATATTTCTTCAATACCTTGAGATCTTAGTAGCTGGAACCTTCCAAGGCCATGTATCCGCTTTGGAATCTTCCTAGAACCTTGAAATTGCACTCGCTTTCTAAGCACTTTCTCACCATAAGTGTTTCTAAAATATCTGCTTCCCTACACTCTGAATGCTCCCAATTCTAGCAACTAAGCCTAAGTTACTTCCCCAATCCCTCCAAGGATGAAGAGGAGGGCTATATGTAGTTTTCTTGTGAATGTTGACCCTTCAATGATGGATGGTTAGTTTTCCAGTTTGTGATGTTGACATTATCATTGAGAGTATGGATTGGAGTCCCTAAATTTGAATGATATAAGTAAATGATTAAGTCTATGGGTGCCAATGCTATTGTATAAATTACAGAATACATTATTTTAATAATCTACATGCTGTATAAATGCCCTTTACTATTAAAAAAAAAAATGTGTATGTAACATCATATCTTTTTCAAGATTTGCCATATGGATGCATCCATATCATGTCATCTTCGTGTCTTGCATCCATGTTCATGATTCATAGTTTTCAAAAGGTCCTTAGGGAATGCCACCCTTGAAGATCTTGATAGCATTAGGCATTCATTTTAGATATAAAATTTCCATGGATATATCCACATCTACCATGCAATACTTATTAGAGAGAATTCGATTTAATTAGCATGCCTTGCATAATCTTTTTTTTTTTTTTTTTCCTCTACCTAGTTTTCAATTATTTCCGACTTTCCTCAACAAATCCACTCCATCCATCAGCAAACATTCTCTTTAGATAAGTGGGAGTTATCCACCAAGGGCACCCAAAGGAGGCAGGATATAAGATAACTATAATGTACCCCAAAAAAAGAAAAAGTACTTGAAAAAGGCAAGAAATAATATTACAACATCATACCACTTGCATACTATCGAACTGAATGAATTTAAAAAATAAAAGGAATAACTCCTTTTGTGGTTGACTAGTACAACTGAAAAAACTTTTTAAGCTGATTGGACATTTAACAAATAACAAGCATACCATAAAGAGTATTTATGGAGTTCCAAAACACTGCAAAATCAAATCCCATGACCAAAATCCAAACTCACACTTTCTTTAGTTGCATTAAAAGGACCAGCATGTCTCACTTATTAAAAAATCATATCAACAATTGAAAGGCCACATGATCAATTAAAGTCCCATAGCTGGCCTACAAGAAAATACCCAAAAATCAACTCAAGTAGCACAACAAAGACTAAATGTCAATACCATTACCATAAGGCATCATTAGTGCTATGCAAGCTTAATTCACTTTCCTCAATCCAATTATAGAAAGATGATTTAACCATATTGACCGACGTGGCTATGTTCTTGCAGCATCATTTTTCCATGAGGTATGTTCCATCCAATAAGAGATACTCCTTTATCATCTTGCCTCATGAATGCTAGTAGATATTCCAAAGTGTGTTGCATGTAAGCAACTTAAAAATTAAAAACAACGCACCCAAGATCAAGAGTAGTATGCATATTTTTCCTGTCAACAAAGCATTCACGTAAACTAGAGTCACATGCATACATCTCACATATGATCTATATATGCAATCTGATTGAGACTATCTCGCAACCACAACCATAAATGCAATGAGGCATGACCTACAATTCATGTGCCTTTGCTGAGTCATTGCTTGAACTCGCTTTACCCACCCAACACCTCTCCTATGGTTTCTCT